>QPKB01000002.1:61361847-61386106 GCA_003546025.1 Camphora micrantha
AAGCATAGCGGCCGTGTTGTGAGTGGCGCTAAATTCTATTTAGCGTAGCGGCCGCTATTTTAATCAATGCATAGGATCTCTGTTTGGGCAAGTGAACTCAACTCAAAAGGACAATATCCCAAAAACAATCTCCAAGATTGATCTCACAAGAACAATTCTCTTTGCATAGGAGTTCTTTTGGATTTTCTTAGGTTTTGATTTTGGGACTCTCAAACTCACAGAGGTAGCCAGTGATCTCCCACCAGATTGGCATTCCTCCTCTCCATCGCCCCCGTTTGCTTCCTCACCATTCGATTCCTCCTACACCTTCTACATCCTCCTCGGCAGATTGCCGGAGCTAGTACCCTCTCGGCCAGATCATGTTCAGATCCCACTCCAATCACTAGTTCTTCATACACTCGAGTAAGTCACCGTTCTCAATTTTAAAGTCTTAAAACAGCCAAATTGCCTCTATTTTCTGTTTTCAAATTTTCAAAAGCAATTTTTTTTTTTTTGGGTTAAAAAAAAAGTAATAATTTATTTATTAGAAAGGCATGCTTTTGAGTCCTATGCCCTCACTTTTTGGGTAACTGGAATATCTCCCTACAAGCATCAATCACTGTCTGTACTGTACGTATTGCTTGATTATGTGGCTAAGATCAAGTGTAGAAAACTAAAAAGTATGATAAGGTCTATTGCCCATTGAACCTATATCTAAAGCCCAATGTGGCCGACATGTCCTAAAAAGATCACCATGATTCATGGCACCGAACAAACGATAGCCCTGGTGTTTATACTTACATTTTTTTTCTTTTCTTTTCTTTTGGGAGAATGGGAGATGATTTAGTAGTAACACAGAAATGAGTGGGCTTGCTTTCACTGATATCCGATCAAATTTCAATGTCAATCAGTAAGCTACTATGTTATCAAATCCCAGCCACCTATCACTGATGGTAGTCTGGAGTATTTACTAGGTAGTTTTGTTATTAATAATATGGTAACAAAGAAATAGGTCCTACATGCTTTTATTATATTTCTATCTTTAGCGTTATACAATTGTTTATGTCATTGAATTGTTACTGGGAGCAGGTTCAGGGATGTTGATGATGATTTTATTTTAATGATAGGTAGGTACCTTGATGGTTCCTTGATGATGAATTCACTAGCATGGTGAGTTATTTTTATCTCACAGTAGCCAGCTACGACGTAGAACCCATAATTTGTGATCAAGGAATCTAGGCAAGAGCGATGGCAACATTTTGACCCTTTTGGTAACCCAGCCAATGGGACTAGGACCCAAGAGCCCGTAGGAAAATAGCTCACCCCACACAACTGGGAAGAGATGGCATACCATCTTTTTTGGTTATTCTAGACCCCTGTAGACTGTGCAGATGCAGGTCCATATCATCCGGTAGTGGTACATTCAGCAGCCTTAGCTTTCCTTGCTTTTCTTTTTTTTTTTTCCTTTGATTTTTGTTTAAAATGCAGCGTTACTTAGAGATCGTTGTTAATATAATAGTAGCATTAGTAAAAAAGAATTCATCTGCTACAGCTGGGCTGGACTTTGAGCTTTCTATCTATTAATTCAAGTGTGGCCCAATTAGTAGAACGCCCCAAATTTCATCTAGGCCCAAACTGAGTAAAAAAACTTAAGGTCCTAAACCGGCCCAAAGTGGGTTGGCCTTGGGTCGGGTCCCGTCTGTCCCGGCCCATTTGCAGCCGCAGTTGCTAGGGTTATTCATTGAAGATGCCAGCCGGGCTAATTTTTTAGGCTCAAAATATGGGCCTGAGCTTGATTTTGAGGTCCGATTGCTAACTAGGGCGGATCTGGGTTTTTGTATGTTCATGGACTTTGCCTAATCCATTATTATTGATTAGAGGGATGATGACCGTACGACTGCTTTTATATTAGACAATTGTTCCAAAACAGTTGAAAATAACATTATTCCTGCAAAGTTGTTTGTACACGGAATGACACTCTAAAAGTTACGATTTTACCCTTAGTTTTATCCAATATCCTAAGGCTGTAAGATATCACACAATGTGATATCCTATGACCATAGGATATTGCACAAATCTAGAAAATAGTCACAACCTTTTTTTTTCTACCGAAGAGTCTATTGGTTTTCGATAAACAAAGAAAAATAACTATGGTAAAAACCTTTTTATTGAGGCTCATCTTCTTCGATTCTCTTGGTTTCTCCTCCCTTATCATCTTACCATCTCACTTCTAATATAGTGGGAAGACATCCTTGTTCATTCTGGTTCTTCATTCTTTGCAACTTCTTTGACAGAGAATCTAGTGATTCTCTTATAGTTTTTCCTCCCTACTTCTTTGACAAAGAAGCTAGTGATCCTCCTATGGTTTTTCCTCTCTTTCGATGCATCAAAATTGAGATAGGGCCCACATACTTGTTATGATGAAGATAGAAAATGGTACAGTAAGAACCCTAACTCAGGAATCTACAATAAGTATAAGTGCCGAAGAGAAAACAAAGTTCTAAATTCGTGGTGAATATGTGCTTTGGATTTGGAAGAAAAGGGGGATTGTGCTGTATCTTAGGGTTATAGGATATCGCATGGTTCGATATCTTACAGATCTAGGATATCATACCATGAGATATCCTACAGTCATAGGATATTGCAAGACTAAGGGTAAAATCGTCACTTTTGAAGTGTCCTTTGTTATACAAATAGCTCTGGAAATTTATGCGTTTTTCAATGTAATTGTCGGGTATAAGAGCAGTCACGCTGTCATTAAAGGAAAATCTATTTCCTTAGCAGACTGTGATTGACCATCACCTTAGGCCCATGGTTTGAATCTAACCCTGAATATTTAACCCCAATTACAAAATAGGCTGGGCGTCACATTAACACCTCTCAAAGTCCATGAATATTGAGACATGTGGAATGGAACTCCTCGTCGGTCTGACCATGCACTAGGAGAAGAAAAGGTGGAAATCATGATGGAACACGAGAAAAACAATTGAGTGGTGAAATTTCAGTAGATGTGTCGGCAATACCTAATTCTACTTTAATTTTGATGGGTCGAGCACGAATATAACACATTCAGTCCCACTCCCACCAATACCTACGTTGAGATGGTGCACACCATGCATTCTGAAGAGATCATTGGGAGGAGAATATTCTCCCCACCAAAACAATCAATGGCGGACTTACATATAAAATATTGGGGGTTGATCGCCTTGGTCTGATTTGGGTCGACCGCTTCTGAATCACAGATGAAAATCTTTGATCCACCCAAAAACACCTACATGTTTGGTAAAAGGTGCAGCTGTAAAAGGTCCCATTTGAAAGATTAGAACCGTCCATCAATTATAGAAGGCTAAAGAAAGCTAGGTGCTTAGATTTTAGGGCTTGACCCTTCATGAGAGAAAATGGCAACAAACTTTTGACCGCCTGTTGTAGTACAGGTAAATCCTCATATTCCTTATGTTTGCCAAACTTGGAACAGTATGAGAAAAAAATCCTCACTGAACATAACATTGTATAAGAAAAGCAAGATATCCATTGCAAGATGGATTTGCCTCCCTAGGCAAACGTCCCCTAAGATCTTGTTGTAAAAAGAGAGAGACCAAGAGAGAGAATATTAGAGGGAGAAGAGAGAGAGTTTTCTATTATCTCAATATGTGTTACAAATACAAAGGTAGAGATGCCTATTCATAGGTAAAGTAACCTCATAAAAGAGGAAACCTAAATGTAACCCTAACTCATCTCAAATGGGCATCCATCCAAGATCCATATCTTATAACATTCCCCATTGGATGACCACCATTCAATGACAGTTGCCAATTAAAAACCTTTCTAAGGAAAAACTCAGTGGGAAAAAACCAAAGCGAAGGGAAAAAGAGTACAACATTCTTTAAGATCATTGAACTGGTGTTGGTCGTACATAATGCTGCTTCGTTAAAACCTTAACTAGGAAAACCCAGTGGGATAAAACCTAGAGAAGGAAAAAGAGTACACCGCACAAATATCAATGGGTAACAAACTTCAGGATGCTCCCTGATAAACAACTCCCCCTGATGATAGCAACCATTTACATAGTTTGATGATAAACTCAACGCATGCCAATCTCATATGCGAACTTCTGGAATATTGATTTTGACAAAAATTTGGTAAACAGGTCAACCAGGTTGGTACTCGAACGAACTTGCTTAACTTCAATTTCATTATTCTTCTTCTTCTGAAGTTCATGAGTGAATAAGAACTTCGGTGCTATATATTTAGTCTTGTCTCCTTTAATGAAACATTCTCGAATCTATCTTATGCATGCTTCATTATCTTCATAGATAATGTTTGGGATACCTGCAATAGAAGGTGATTGATAAGAACTACGAACATGCTAAATCAAAGATTTTAGCCACACACATTCCCTACTGACTTCATAAAAAACCAAAATCTCAGCATGGCTGGAGGAAGTGACTACCAAAGTTTGTTTAATAGAATGCAAAGAAATAGCGGCATTACAATTTAGAAACACATAACCTGTCTGTAATCGACCCTTATGAGGATTAGAAAGATAACATGAATCTGCATATCCTACAAAAATGGAATCTTTATGATCATAAGAATAAAATATTCTCAAATCAGTTGTTCCACGTAAATATCGTAGGATGTATTTAATACCAATCTAGTGCCTTTGAGTTGGTGCGAAGCTGTACCTGGCAAGTAGATTCACAGAAAATGCAATATCTGGTCTAGTGCATTGTGCCAAGTATATCAAGGCTCCAATAGCACTTAAGTATGGTACTTCGGGACCTAATACCTTTTCATTTTCCTCGATGGGACGGTATTAGGGGTGTAAAAAAAAACCGGAAAACCGTCTAACCGAACCGAACCGTGGTTAATAACCGTATTTCACGGTTCGGTTACGGTTACGGTTAATGAAATCCAAAAACCGTGCAGTTCGGTTCGGTTACGGTTTTCCATAATACTTCACAGTTATTAACCGAATCGAACCGTATGATACGGTTCGGTTAACCATATGCGGTTAACCGTACCGTTTACAAATAAAAGAAAAAATAAGGGGTTGAATGAAATATTTCTTACCTTATTCAATTGCTCCTTATGTGTCATTTTACCTTCAATCATTCACATTTATCCCCTTATGTGAGGAAAGCATTCCACGGTTATTAACCGTAACCGAACCGTTTAATACGGTTAACCGCGGTTACGGTTTTCCACGGTTTTTGTGGGTACGGTTACTGTTACGGTTTTAAAAGACAGAAAACCGCAGTTACGGTTCGGTTAACGGTTTTCCTAAATTGAGCGGTTAACCGAACCGTTACACCCCTAGACGGTATGGATCATTCTTTATATCAAGAGACCGGACAATCATAGGGATGCTTAATGGATGTGCCTTGTCCATTCCAAATCGTTTTAAAACCTTCTCGGTATAATTAGATTGATGGACCAACATCCCATTGGAATTTCTCTCGATTTGAATTCCGAGACAGAATCTCGTTTTTCCAAGGTCTTTCATTTCAAATTTTTTCTTTAAATAATCAACAGTTTCTTCGAGCTCTTCTGGATTCCCTATTAAATTTATATCATCCACATAAACTTCTAATATTGCAATTCCCTTCAAAAATTTATTTATAAATAGACACGAGCAAATGAGATCGTTTTCATACCCCCTTTTAGATAAGTATTCACTAAGATGATTGTACCACATTCTTCCGGATTGCTTCAGGCCGTACAATGATCGCCTTAATTGGATTGAGTATGTACTCCTTGACTTTGCTTCAGGCAATGGAAATCCTTCTGAGATCTTCATGTGAATTTCTGTGTCTAAGTCCCCATACAAGTAAGCAGTTATAACATCCATGAGTTTCATTTCTAGATTTTGAGAAACTGCTAAACTTATCAAATATCTAAATATCATTATATCCATAACATGGGAGTATGTTTCCTCATAATCAATCCTACGTTTCTGCAGGAAACCTTGTGCACTAATCGTGCCTTATATCTGGTAATTTCATTCAGCTCATTCCTTGTTCTTACAAACACTCACTTGTAATCTACAAGGTCAACATCTTTTGGGGTTTGTACTATAGGTCTGAACACACCACGTTTGTTGAGAGACTCTAACTCTGTTTTTATGGTACTTTGCCATTGTGGTCAATCCTTTCTTTGTCGACATTCATTTATAGAACGTGGTTCTGTGTCCCAATCATCATCATCATTTTCCTTTGATATTTGTGTAGCTACCGCATATACAAATGCGTCATCGATGATAATCTCATTTCTATAAGTATAGATATCTCTTTATTTTCCAGTACCGGTGCCTCTTTAGAGGCTTGCGAAGTCTCACCAAGGACTTCCATTATTTTAGAGAGAACGAACTTTGCCATAACCTCTTCAGGAGCATTATGTGCCTCTTCGGTAAGAATCTCTTCAGGAGAGTTACATGCCACTTCAAGATGATATGATGATGATTGCTCATTTCTCCTTTTCTACGAAGCTGAGTCCTTTGAACCTATAGGTCCACCACGCTTCTAGCGTATCACAAATTCTTTTGCTGCCGTATTTTGACTTCGTCCTACGGGGACATTAATCTTGGCAGGTGCATTCATAGCAGGCACATGTGACTTTGTCACCTTTGCTACATCGTTAAATGCATCAGGTAATCTGTTTGAAATTTCTTACAAGTGCACAATTCTCCGTACTTCATTCTAATATTGCGAAGTTTGTGGATCCAGATGAGACAAAGTGGAAGTATTCTATGTTAATTCTCACCGTTCTTCAGGAATGAGTTGTTCTACAGGAACAATACGTTCTCCAGGAACTATCTTATCTCCCCTTAACGGCGGGAATATTGTCTCATCGAATTGACACTCAGGAAAATGAGTAGTGAAGATATCTCCTGTCTTTCGTTCTAGATATCGGATAATCAAAAGAGAGTCATAACCTACATATATTCCCAATCTACATTGTGGTCCTATCTTGGTATGCTTAGGAGGTGGTATTGGGACTTGAACTGCACAACCAAACTTGTACAAGTGAGAAATATTGGGTTAATATCCTGATATAAGTTGTGTAGGAGAATATTGATGATAGGCCGTGGGTCGAAGTCGAATTAACATTGCTGCATGCAACACAGCATGTCCCCAAGCACTAACTGGTAATTTGGACTGCAACAGCAGAGTCCTAAAAAAAAGTTGGAGGCGCTTGATCATGGATTCAGCTAAGCCATTCTGGGTGTGGATATGGGGAACAGGATGTTCGACTACAATTCCTAGATACGAACAAAAAACATCAGAGACCTGTGATGTAAATTTGCCTGCATTATCAAGTCTTATAAACTTAATGGGATAATCAGGGAAGGGAGCCCTCAATTTAATTATTTGAGTTAATAGGCGGGCAAATGTTACGTTCCTAGTTGAAAGTAGGCAAACATCCGACCAACGGGTGGAGGCAACGATCAAAACCATAAAATACTTAAAAGGTCCACTAGGGGATTGATGGGTCCACAAATATCACTTTGTATCCTTTATAGAAAGGATGGAGATTCAGATGTAACTTTAGTAAGTAAGGGTCGGGTGATCAATTTCCCTTATGAACATGGGGTACATAAGTACCCACTAAGTATGGTTAATTGATGCTTATTTAAGGAATGCCCAAAAGAGTTATCTATGATTTTACTCAACATAGTAATTCCAGGGTGACCTAACCTATCATGCCAAAGCAGTAAAGTCTTACGATCACTAAGCTTTGGGCTTGACTTTGTTGTTTTGCTCATAACCGAATGTGATTCAACATTGGAGATTGTCGTGTAATACAAACCTGAAGAGAGTGCACTTAGTTTTTCTAGTATTTGCTTTTAACTTCCAATACTTGTAACGATGCATAAGTATTCCTTGTTACCTTCACTTACAGTCTCAATGTGGTACCCATTCATTCTGATGTCTTTGAAACTAATCAAGTTTCTTCGGGAACTTTTTGAGAACAAAGCATCTTTAATCAATAGATGGTACCATTAGGTAACATCATATGGGCTCTTCCGGAGCCTTTAAATATCTGCACAGGTCCAGCTATGGTGGATACCTTTTGTGGAATGAACATCAATTCTAAGAAAATTTTTTGATTTTTCAGAATGGTGTGTGTTGTGGCACTATCTACCAAACATAGATTGTCCTTAGTTTCATGATCCATACCTTAAACAAAATAATAAAACATCATAACTATGCAATCACTTGATTAAAATAAAAAAAATATTCACTATAAATTAGGATATTAATGAAGTTTTCTATCAAAATAGAAAAGTATAAGAAACATGCATCTCAAATGAACTAAAAGAAATTTAAATTTGTGATGTTCAAAGAATCATGGGTCTTCTAGACCATGCCAGGGGGTGCCCCCAAAAGATTATTAAATGCCTCATTTTTCAGATGTTGGTTATCTTCATCCTCAAAGAAGTTATGAATCTCCAAGTTTGTAATGTCAATTGGAGGACTCTCTGATGTCATTATATCCCAATTCCAGCCTTTTAGATCATTTGTCTTCGCTGAATGGACAGAGGCCTTGTATACTTTGTATCGTTCTACCACTATTTTCGGTGCATGGCAAGTGCGTGATCAATGCCCACTTCTTTCACATCTGTGGCACGTGTCATCAGGACGGTGGGAAGGATTTGCAGGTGGATTTTGGTTGTTCTTATGCTGAGGGCCAAACCACTTCTCGTAGTTTTTGAATTTTGGTGGATGACCTTTAAAACCAACTTGCTTAGAGGAGTTATGTCGTTCACCTCTACTGGAGGATTTATATCTGTCATTCCTCCTACCTCTGCGTCTGTTTGAGCTAAGACTGACATTTGCTTCAGGAACTGCCAAAGATCCAGTTGGTCTGGAGTTATGATTTTCCATCAATACTATAGAATTTTATTCAGCAACTAGGAGACATGAGATAAGTTTTGAATATCTGGAGAAACGTTGCTTTCGACACTGTTGCTGTAGGAGCACATTCGAGGTATGAAAAGTAGATAACGTTTTCTCAAACATTTGCTCCTCCGAAACCTTTTCACCACATAATCTTAATCTAGAAACAATATTGAATAGAGCAAAGTTGTATTCAGATACTGTTTTATAATCCTGTAACATCAGGTTAAACCATTCATTCCGGGCAGTTGGCAGTATAACCATCTTCTGGTGATCATACCTATCCTTCAGGGATTTCTATAGGCCTGCTGGGTCTTCCTCAGTAAGGTATTCATGTTTGAGGTCATCATGTATGTGGTGGCGCAAAAAGATGAGGGCTAACGCCTTTTCCTCTGAAGACATCTTGTTACCTTCTTTTATGGTCTCTCCCAATTTCTTGGATTGCAAGTGGATTTTAGCATCCAGTTGCCATGATAAGTAATTGTCCCCATTTATATTAAGTGCTTTAAAGTCAAGTTTAGCCAAATCAGCTGGCAATATGACCATCTTCTGGTGATCATACCTATCATTCAAGGATTTCCATAGGCCTGCTGGGTCTTCCTCTGTAATGTATTCATGTTTGAGGTCATCATGTATGTGGTGGCGCAAGAAGATGAGGGCTAACACCTTCTCCTCTGGGGACATCTTGTTACCTTCCTTTATGGTCTCTCCCAATTTCTTGGATTGCAAGTGGATTTTAGCATCCAGTTGCCAGGATAAGTAATTGTCCCCATTTATGTTAGGTGTTTTAAAGTCAAGTTTAGCCAAATTTGACATCATGCAAAAACTGTAATAAGAATTATATATTAAGTTAACCGTGTGCAGATAATCAATAAAGTAAAGGGAAAAGAAAAAAAAATAATAATAAAATATTAACATCAAAAGTAATTAAGGAAGGAATTAAAAAAAAAATGGTCAAAGGAAAGTTAGAACATCAGGTTCACAACTTTGAGAATCAGAACTGCTGGTTCTGTCAAGACTTCAGGCTTGATGTAAAATTTCAGGTTCATATCATTGAGAATCAGAACTGCTGGTTCTGTTAAGATTTCAGTCTTGGTTTAGAACTTCAGGTTCATAACACATGAGATTAGAACTGCAGGTTCTGTCAAATCTCCAGGTAGAACTTCTGGTTCTAACAAATGATTAGAACTTCTGGTTCTGTCAAATTTTAATTTTATGGCCGTATAATGTATTTGGGTTTAAACAAAAAAACTTCAGGTTTTGATTTATGGATATGAATCTACAGGTTCATATCATTATTCCAACTTCTAGGACTTCATGGTCCATAGATCAGTGAACTTCATGTTCAAATTTAGAACTTCTGGTTCTATTTATAAATTCATAAATTTTAAATTTTAAATAGAATAAAATATGCAAGAGGGTTAACATTAAACAAAATATTATAAATAAGCATAATAAAATGGTTTTATGCATTCTAATAAATTTTGATTGTAGTTTAGATACCACTTACTGTATTCACAGTCCAAAAAAATATATATATATATATATTGTCTGACCGTTGAAATCTTTGATCTGGGCCCGATAACAAGATGGACTCCTCGCACGCAAACCCAATAAAAAAAATTTCTCTCAACGCATGCAAATCGAAGCAATGTGTTTGATGCAGAAGTTACAGTAGAAAAACAAACTAAGGCACGCTTTGTTGCAGAGAACCAAAGCAAAAGGGCCTAGGTTCTTCGGTCAAGCACGCTTCCCGAGGAGACTCTTAGGGCATGTTTGTGTAACACTTTTCCATGGAAAAGTGGACGGTTTTCAGCGGAAAATCTATTTTTCCGGCGTTTGGTGCGGAACTATTCCGTGGAAACGTTTTCTTGCCTTGTTAGCATTTTCCTTGATAATTGTGGAACTGAGTTTCCCATTGGGGGGGGGGGGTATGGGAAATGGATTTCCTCGGAAAACTTCTCCCTCTTTTCCTCACTCTTGTCCATTTCAACTCAAAAACCCTATAACTCTTTCATTATTTATTTATTTATATAAAATATTATTTAATGTTAAATAAATAATATACATGTTATGTTATTTTTCTTCAAAAAATTATATCACCAAATAAGAAATTTTGATTTTCTATAAGGAATCCACAGCCACACCAAACAACATCTGCACCAATTCAATGAGGAAATTCTTTTTCAACAAACATGAATTTCTAAATTCTGCGGAAATCCTTTTCCGAGGTTCTCATTTCAATGGAATTTGCTGAGGTGGCAATTTCCTCTTTCTGCGGAAAGGGCGTGTACACAAACGTGCCCTTATGCTTTAAGAGAGTTTTTGAAATTGGTGCAAGGTGATGAAGTTAGCAACGTTTTCTCCTTATTTAATGAGATGACTCTATTCTCTTGTTGTTGCACGCTTCTCGAGGCCAGGAGTAAATGCCTTGTTTGGAATCGTGCCTTATCCTTCCTGTAGGCTTTGATTGCAATCCACAAATAGAAATGAGCAAGAAGCCAACGACCTCACACCTAAACAGATTGCAGCGATCCCACGCAAATGGAGGATTTTTTTTTTCTTTTCGTGCCGATAACGTGTTGTAAAAGGAGAGAGATCAAGAGAGAGAATATTAGAGGGAGAATAGAGAATTTTTTATTATTTCAATATGTGATAAATATACAAACATAGAGATGTCTATTTATAGATAAAGTAACCACACAAAAGTAAAAATCTAAATGTATCCCTAATTCATCTCAAGTGGGCATCCACTCAAGATCCATATCTAATAATATAACTAATACTAATACAATATCATTGTTACAAACTAATAATATTCGAAAAGGATAAGTTATACCAACTTCACTCCAACTTGTACCATACATTGTGTGACCCGAACACCATACACCATGGGCAAGTGGGCCAAGTCGATGAGTGTCGAAGGAGCTACATGAGGTCGATGCATTTACTTTATCACACATAATCCACTTCTATTTTATTTCTTTTTTAAATAATCTTTACTCCACCTAACTTTATTATAAGTAAAGCCCCAAACAACCCCTGAACATTAGTCCATCATAAAAACTCATGTTCGGATCGGCCGGGCCACGTTGAACGGACCTGATTTGTTTTGATCCTTTTGTCATCTTCTCATGTAGACTGCGCAGGTGTAATGGATTCATGTCATCCGGTAGCAGAAGTAGTACACTGAGCAGCCATTATCACAGAAGTTATCATAACAGCAGGCCCAAGCTTCTGCTTCTCTACAGTGACGAAAAAAGTATCGTAACGGAGGAACATCTCCACCACCAAAAGCATCGACACCATTACCACGAAATCCTTCCCAGCACACTGCTTATTTCCCACCTCTGTATCGTCCGTCTCCCTTCCATTAGACCATAAGACATACTTGAGCAGCTTCTCTCCCTCTTCCCCTACAAACCTTTCTCCCACAAACTCCTCTGCTCTCTCGAAAACCTTGGGATCCTTGGTCGCGAACGGCTGATACCCGAATATCATCTCCCCCTTCTTCACCTCATAAGCCCACTCATGGCTCTCTATAATCATATCCTTCTTCGCCCTCGCATACTGATACGGTATCGGTGGCTCGATCCGCAAAGCTTCGTAAACGACGGACTTGGTCAGTGGCATCTTCTCCATTAGGGACAGAGTCACTTCTCCGCCGTTGGATTCGAGGGCTGATCGGATCTCATGGGCTAGCTTCTGGTGCAGCTCTTTCCCGGCCGAGCCGACCCACTTCACCAGCTGTGGGAAGAACACCTTCATCCCACCGTAAGCGTTGAAGCAGACAGCGAAGAGGAGATTGTGGCATGCTTCTTCTCGAGTGATTCCGAGTTTCTCTGCCTCGTCTAGAAACCAAGTCCCGGTTTTTGAGAAGAAATCGTAGAGCTTTTTGTAGTCGGATTTCACGAGTGCTGAGGGGAGAGGGAATGTGTGGAGAAGGAAGTCTTCTAACATGCTGGGCAGAAATCCAAAAGACTTCACTGGAGACACTTGAGGAAGCAGCCATTTCGCTGTTAGACTGGAAAAGTCCGAACCCATCTCCGGGCTCACACCAAAATACGCACGGGTGAGGAATTCGAATGCCGCGGAGTCGTTGAGGGCAGTGAAAGAAGCTTCCCGACGTGCAGAGAGCTGGACTTCGAGGTTGGAGAAGAGAGCAGAGAAGGTGGTTCTGAACTCAGGGATGAAATGTTTGCGGCGCAAGGAGAGAAGAGAGAAGATGAGGTGCTTGAGGGTGGCGTGGCTGGGCTCGGAGGGGTCGAGATAGGCGAGGACGCGGTGGCCGCCGGTGAGGGAGAGAGAGGGGACGAAGGTGCCGGTGAGGACGTCCTTCTTTTCGACGTTGGAGAGGTCGAATAGGACGGAGAAGGAGGCAGCGTCGAGAACGGCGACGACTCGAGAGTCGGAGGAGATGAAAGGGCCAGGAGGCATGTTGGTGCGGAAGACTGTGGAGTTGTATTTGTGGATTCTGGTTTGGAAGAAGGCGTCTTGGCCTTGAAAGTAGAAGAAGTTGAGTCGGTCGGATATGGGTCCAAGAAGAGGAAGACCGTAGTCTCCTGGTATCTTTTGGATGGGGCGTTTGGTCTGGGTTGATTCAGGTGTAGTGATGGAAGATGTTGTTGATGGCATGTTGATGGTTTTGTAATGGATATAAGTATGATGTGAGAGAGAGAGAGAGAGAGTTGTGGGGAGAGCAATGGGAAGGAGAAGTTTTAGAGAGTTGTGGGGAGAACGATGGGAAGGAGAAGTTTTATTTATATGGAAAGAGGTTCTCTGCTACTTATTTAAATCTGGTAATGTATAAGTTTTATTTATGAAGTGGAACATTAGCAAATGCAAGTCACCCAAATCAATACGTTTGCTAACCATTACTATCAAAACCTCAAGGCGTCGAACCCGGCCGGCGCACCTTTTGGCGACACGAATTTTTTATTTTTATTTTTTTATTATTATTTTTTTGCGCTGGGATTCGAACTCACGACCGGTTGGCTTTGATACCATATTAAATTTCTTTAGCTAACCATTGCTATCAAAACGTTAAGGCGTTAGTAGAGGCAGCGGAAATACTATTCAATATTCCCTAATGGGTGGAGCCCACTCCTCAATACTCCCCCTCATGTGGAACCCAGCCGGCGCACTTTCGGCGACACACATTTTTTTTTTTTTTTGCGCTGAGTCGTTTCTCCTAAGATTCGAACTCACGACCGGTTGACTCTGATACCATAAAGAGTTTTTGAGAATTTGAGATAAACTTGAAGATTTACTTTCTATTCTTCAATATAAACGCACGTTTGCTTCTTGTACTCAAGGGAGAGGTAATTTTTATTAACTCATTCCTCCAATTCCTGTTTTCAGTACTGCATGAGCGATATAGTTTCTCCCTATTTCGCTCCAAGCTAGACATCTTCGCTCCGACATGCTTGAAGAGTGGATTCAAATCTCGGGCCCATGAAATGGATGGTTGGGTTCTGGTTCGGGTTCGGGCGGAAGATAGGACCCTATAGGCTAGGCGAGGACCTAGTACCACATTAAATACAAGAGTGGTCCTCTTGTGGCCTTTTTAATTATTTTTTTTTATCGTTTTACAATATGGATGTCGATATTATGTCGTGTTTAGCAAATAAAATAGTTATAAGTTGGAGAAAATTTGACTAATTGATTAGTCTATACCAATCATTAGTCGCTAAGCGTCACCGTCTACTGTAAAACCCTAATCGGTCATCTTCTTCATCTCCTTCTCAAACCCCAATACTTTCATATCTCAATTCCTCAACCCTATTGCACAAACTAGCTTCCTCCTCCACAATTTTTTCCGAATCCCCAATCATACTGAATGATCATTCTTGTTGATTTCAAATCCCCCTTTTTCGCACAAGTAGAAAGAACAATCACCATCGTCACCTTCTTCGCGACCTTTTATTCTCAAGAACTCGCAATTTATGTTCCCAAACATAATTACCTGATTTGGGATTGAACTAATTCAGAATTGAGTTTTTTTTGGAAATCCTATGGGGTAGATTTACTTAATGCGTCTTTTGATTTTCTTGATTTATAATTCAAATTCGATGCAGAAATTCACTTGTCCAGTTGATTATATATACACACTATATAATTTTAAATACTTTAATAAATCTACAAACAATGATATTTAATAAAGGTGGACATTCATGTGCATCCATCCCTCACCATAGGGTGAGGGTACTTTTTCTTTTTTGCACATGAATCTCCCTTTTGTACTTCATCCTATGTACTTGAAATCTCCTTTTTGTATTTGAAAATCTCCATTTATGAAAGCATCTCTCACCCTATGATGAGAGATGTATGCACATAAATATTCTCCTTTAATAAAATATATTAAATAGATGTAAATAAATATATAAAGACCAATATCTTCATCATCCCATTGACCAATATAAAACACGTGCATTTTTATTATGGACCCAAGTTGAATCAAATAGAAAATGAGAACAATCCTCTTCATTTTTTTCATATATACAACATTCAAATTCAAATAAATAGAGTGGATGGTACATGGATAGGAGATTCAAATTCAAATAAATAGAGTGGATGGTACATGGATAGGAGAAAGAAAGGAACTTTTACTACAAGTGAAAGTCTACACGTCCCGGGATTTTTGTCCCGGGATGTGGCACCGCTCCCATGGGGAGCCGTGCCACTGCCCGGGACGAAATCTGGGACAAGTAGCACGGCTCTTTCTACAATTACATTAAATGCACACGTTTTTCTCTCCATCTTTTTCTCTCTTACAAAGAGCGAGAAGTTTTTCTTTCTCTTGCAAAAAAAAAACAAAACCGATAGATATAAGAGAGAGTAAGTTACATGGTTGTACCATGCATTAAATTCTTGCTTTTATCTTCATTGGAAAGAGACTAAGATTACAAGATTCCAAGTTTTTTCATTCCCACTGTCCTTTAAATTCATGAAATTCCTACACGGAGAATTTAAATTTTTTTATCAGACATGATAGAATTCAGAACGTTCCCTTCTAAATTATTTAAAAATTCATGTGCTGACGGGGTACCCAGTGAGGCCATATCAATAGCATTTAATGAGAAAGCCAAGGTGGAGTTGGCTTCAGGGGAGGGACTACAGCCAACACTAGTGGCAGAAAATGTTTCTACACCGATAGAAAGGCATGTGGGGATAGTAAAGGAAGTCCGGTTAGGACAAACTAATATCTTGGATGAGCATAGCATGCTATCTAGGAAATCTAAGGTGGGATTGGTGGTACAGCTCACATAGAGACGGTAAGCTTAACTATGCTTCTCGTAGTATATTTGATACTATTACCAAGGCATAAAGCGATAAGGTTGAAGTTTATGCAACCAGGGATAATAATTCAATGGCGGCACATAAAGTTAATAATACTACTGAAAGGGATGGAGTGGAGATGGGCACTTAGATGGGACATGTGGGAGTGCTAAAGGAGAAGGGTGCCCTTCGACTTTTGCCAGATGGAGGCAGGAGGGCTCAATCAAAATGGAAAATATATGGAAAATCTTCTCAGTGACCTATTTGGATGTACGGTGAATTGAAGTATGGTGATGTGAAACATCAAATTAAGAGAGAAAAAAATATAAGGTGTTATGATGGTGTTTTGTTTTTAGTTATCTGGTATGAAATCTTTTTGACTTTTTGTATAGGAAAGTTAAGGTTTTTTTTTTTTTTTTGGAGAAAGGATGTTATTTTTTTGACTTTTTTTTTTGAAAAATTTGGAGGAAATTTTGAAATTATGTACTTTTGATATAACTCTTTGTCATTTCTTGTTTAGATTCACTTTACTTTACTTTACTTTAACTAATTAATTGCCAAACATGCCTTATGCAAACTGAGATGGGAGGAAAAATCACGGAAGGTTTTATGTCTGGCGACAAAAAGGAGAGAGATGAAAATACCAACCCAAACACGCAATCTCCTGTTAGCAAGAAACTCAGATATGTTTCAGATTGTATGGTGGTGGATGGGGCTTTGGAAGCGGCGACGGCTGGTAAACGGCCCCGCTGATCACAATGAAAATATTAAATTGGAATTACAGGGGCTTGGGAACCCTTATGCAGTTCAGTCATTTCACCATTTAGTGAAATCTCAAAGTCTCAGCGTCTTGTTTCTTTTGGAGACAAAACTGGACGCTACTAGCATGGAAAGGTTGAGGGATGTTTTGGGTTTCAACAATGTCTTTACAATTCCTAGCACAAGACAAAGTGGGGGATTAGCATTATGTTGGAAGGAAGGGATAAATTTGGAGATTCAAAATTATTCCTCCCACCGTATTAATTTTGAAAGACTATGTTTGGCATCTGACGAGGTTCTATGGAAGGCCCGAAAGACTACAGGAGGTGGGAATCTTGGGCATTGCTTGATCATCTAAATGGGTTGGCGCAACTTCCGTGGGTCTGCTGTGGTGACTTTAATGAAATTATGTTCCAAAAAGATAAGAGGGGAAGCCTTAAAAGATGCTTGAAATGGATGTGGGAATTTAGAGAGGTGTTATGCCAATGCAATTTGGTTGATATGGGCTACCGTGATCATGAATTCACATGGGATAATAATAGGATTGGAACGGCAAATGTTCAAGAGCGGCTAGATAGAGCTCTTTCCTCCCCCATGTGGACCGAATTATTTCCAAATAGTAGAGTCACTCATCCCTCGTCTCCTACTTCTAATCACCTCCCAATTCTCATTGAGGTGGGTCAACAAATACCGGCTCAAGGGAGAAAGAAAAGGCAGCACTGTTTTGAGGAAAAATAGTTAACGGACCCGAAGTAAGTCTATGGTTAGGAGTCTATTGGATCAAGATACAACTCAAGGGAGTCCGATGTATCGCTTGACTGAAAAATTGAAGCATTGTCGAATGGGTTTGGGGCACTGGAGTAAGCAGAAGTTTGGTGGAGTGCATGGGCAGGTCAAAGCTCGGCTGGACACCATTGAAGCTCTTATGCATGATAATATTGAAGCTCTTATGCATGATAATCGAGATGGGCAACACCGGGATCATATCAAAGCCCTGAGAGGAGAGATTAACTTGCTGCTCTTGACTGATGAGCTACACTAGCGGCAAAGATCAAGAGCAATATGGTTAAGGGTGAGTGATAATAACACACGTTACTTTCATCAGAGCGCTTCACAAAGGAAGAAAAATAATGGGCTTGTTGGTCTTTTGAATCCTCCCGACCAATGGTGTACGGAAACGAAACAGCTAAGCGAGATCGCAGCCAATTATTTTCAAGAGCTGTTCACTAGCAGTGATCTCCAACCGATAGACAAGACCATGGAGGTTGTTGAAGGGGTGGTGTCCCCCGATTTGAATAAGAAGCTCCTCGTGCCATACACAACCGTCGAGGTCAAATAAGCAGTCTTTCAAATGCACCCGTTAAAAGCGCCAGGCCCGGATAGTATGTCTTGCCTTTTCTTTCAAAAACTCAGGCATATTGTAGGTAAAGATGTTGTTCACGCTGTATTATCTGTTCTTAGCTCGGGTCACATGTTGAGAAAAGTGAATTTCACCCACATAACACTTATTCCAAAAATTAAGAACCCTACAAAAATGTCAGACTATAGACCTATTATTAGCCTATGCAATGTACTGTATAAGATTGTCTCAAAGTGTGTAGCTAACAGGCTAAAGACCATTCTTACATTGGTAATCTCTGACGCCCAAAGCACATTTGTACCGAGGAGACTCATAACTGACAACATCATTGTTGCATATGAGGTTCTGAATCACTTGAAAGCTAGAAGAAGTGGGTGGAAATGCGCTATGGCCATCAAGCTTGACATGAGTAAAGCCTACGATAGGGTGGAATGGGGTTTTTTAAAACGAATTATGCAAAAAATGGGATTTGAAGCTAAATGGATCAATCTTGTGATGGAATGTACTAAAACCCCATCTTATGCTGTTCTCACCAATGGAGAGCCACAGGGCTACATTTCACCGTCTAGAGGCCACATAAAAGGGGAACCCCTGTCCTCTTACGGACTTTTTCTTCTTTGTGCAGAGGGCTTCTCAGCCCTTCTCAAAAAAGTAGAGTGAGACAGAAGACTGAGCGGCATTTCCATTAATAGAAGGGGCCCATGGCTTTCCCATTTGTTATTTGCAGATGATAGCTTGTTGTTCTGTCAAGCAAATCAGGAAGAGTGTAGGCATTTGCTGATGGTGCTAGCTTTATATGAACATTCCTCAGGCTAAAAAAATCAATTTGGAAAAAAACAGCTATTTTCTTTAGCAAAAATACAAGGGCAGATACTCGAGTGGAAATTCAAGGGATCTGGGGTGCTCATGTAGTTTTGCAATATGAATGATATTTGGAGATGCCGGCAATGGTGGGGAGGTCCAAAGAACGTGCTTTCTTGGGGCTCAAAGATCGAATAGCCAGAAAACTTCAAGGTTGAAATGAGGATTTTTTGTCTAAGGCGGGAAGAGAGGTCTTGATTAAAGCAGTTGTCCAATCCATTCCCACGTTTAAAATGGGTTGCTTTAAACTACCAAAGAGTTTTTATGATGAAGTAAATGCCATGATTGCCAAGTTCTGGTTGGGCAACTCCAGCAATGGTAGAAAAATCCATTTGAAGAAGTGGCAAAAGCTTTGTACACCCAAGGAAAAAAGGGGAATTGGATTCAAAGACTTTCACGCTTTCAACCAAGCTCTTTTAGGCAAGCAAGGGTGGAGACTCATTCAAAACACGCATTCATTAGTTTATCGGGTTTGCCAAGCTAGATATTTCCCCCAGTGTTCTTTTATGGAATCCAAGATCGGTACAAATCCGCCTCTCATATGGCGTAGCATCCTCTTGGCTCAAGACACATTACATGAAGGTATGATATGGAAAATTGGAGATGGAAGGACCATTGAAATCTGGGAAGACAAGAGGCTGCAGTGCATTCCACGCCAAAAACCAAATGGGCCTGATGTGAAGTTTGTGAGAGAATTAATTGATGAAAATCGGAGCTGGTGGAATGAGTCTATCATTAATGGAGCTTTTGATGCCGAGATAGCTCGGGTATTAAAACAAATGGTATTGGGAAATCTCAATTGCCCAGATCGCGTAAGATGGAATGAAACCTCCACGGGAGAATACTCAGTTAGCTCGGCTTATGCGCTGGAACTTAGGAGACAAAAGGCAAAAGAGGAGGGGGAAGCCTTGGATGCAGAGGAGTCAAAGGGAATGTGGAGAAGAATTTGGAAACTAAAAATTTCAGGTAAAGTTCGTTATTTCCTCTGACAGGCTTGTACTGAAGCTTTACCAACTAGACGGAATCTTCAAAGAAGGAAATTCTTGAGGATCCTCGATGCCGTATTTGTGATGGTGATGTGGAAACTACGACCTATATTCTATGGGACTGTCCAATGGCAAGTAGTGTATGGTCTTTGTCTCGTTGCAGAAACGCAACATCTCCATAGAAGAGTTTCAGTTGGTAACAAAGTCCTTAATGGAGGTGCTGTCCAAAGAAGAGCTGGAGGATTGGGTGGTGTTATTGTGGTCCATCTGGAACTCCCGTAACAGTTTTATTCATAATGGCACCCAACTCTGCCCCCTGTCGGCATGAGCCTCCTTCATGAGTTCCAGCAATTTCAAGTGTCGAATTTATCTTTTCTAGTGTCATCACCTGATTATGTGAGGTCTGTTAATTTTGTGTTCGTATACACACATACACGTGTTACTATGCTTTTTTTGTAGCAATTACCCCACCCCCCCGCTATCCTGAATGGTGGGTCAGTGCTCCAGAGGTATTGCTTTGTATACTTTAACCTCTATCTTTATTATAAGAAAAAAAAAAAAAGGTATTTAGAAATTCCACGAAAAGTAAAAGGAGCTGGAACCTTTTAGAGAGCTGAAATTTTGAAATGATGATTACGAAATATAACATTTGCAAATGCTAGGTGATAAAATGTCACATCATATAAAAAATCCAAAAATGACAAATTCCTATAAAATATTTTAGTAAAACAATAGTTCCTAAGTTTCTTCTCCACCAAAGCGACATGCAGTGATTTCTAGCTCTCACAAAACCCAAATCCCACCAAATACAGTGGATTGTTCATTTCAAATGGGACGGGATTCAAATGTAGATAGACCGAACTAGGCCCCGGGACAATGAGTTCTAAAACCACTCACCATGTCACGCCCCCAGATATGAAACCGGGATAATGCGTGAGATTAGGGCCAATTAAAATTTTTCAACATAATAATAATGACACTTGGCCCCAATCATGTCCCAAATGGATCGAAGATCGCTGTGAGGTATAAATATTTCCTCGGATACATAAATCAATAGCGGAAGCTTCATACAAACAAGTGGTATCACAAGATGTATAGTTAAGAGCAATATGGAAAGATATTATCTAAGTTCAAGTTTGAAACAGTTTAACAAAAGTATTAATTACAATGAAAGGCCACGATAAAACTTAGGCCTAACCAAAATAATAATCAAAAGAACCAAAAGATGAATCTATCCAAAATATGCATGAGGCTCTCAAGTACGGAGTCAGTACGGCTATACAACACCGTCCGTGCTAAAGTCTAGGAGGTCATCAGACTGATCCGCCTGAATCTCCTCCGTCGTCTCTTCCTCGAGGTAGAAGGGCTCGGTACCTATGCACCAAGAGTAATACCATCAGACACGACGGTCGGCAGGTAGATATAAATATAAAACATCAATAGATATGCAGAACGAATCAGAATAGACGATAGACAAGATCATAAAACATGCATAGCATCCTGATCGTAAGAAGTGCATAGCATACGAATCATAATCAAACTAACATAAACATCTAGCAAGATAGGCGGTCCACATATGCTAATTACCACGGGATAGTGTCATTGCCCTCCCTACTCCCATTGAGTTGTGGTGGAGATATCAAGGCACAGGATATACCTGGCAACAAGGCACAGGATTAAAGCCTGGCAACAAGGCACGAGTAGTAACTCGGCAACAAGGCACGAGTAGTAACTCGGCAACAAGGCACGGTAATGACCCGGCAAACAAGCAAGATCCATCAATAAGTAAAAGGTCGTACTGCGCAGACGTTCATCAAGGTCCTCACACAGATGGTGCCCCATCTGTGTTGGGCGATATACAGCTGAGTGGTGCCTGACACAAAGATCCCTAGACAAACAATAGTGAGGGGCTAGGCTTTCTTGCGTGAACAAGATTCATTAACAAAAGAGAGACTACTTTCCATTATCAAATCAAGATCAAGACCAAACAAGCAAGCTTCTTTCAACATCAATACCATAAGTAGTCCTCGTCAAGCTTTTACAATCAAAGCCACCTAGCCTCAACACTTCCATCAATAATCAAAACAAGCGGAACATCAAAAGGGATCCTAAGTTCAACACCTAGGTTCATCAAATAATCCCAAAACAAAACAAAGCAAGCGAAGCTAAGGAACATGAACATAGCATGTAGACAAGTACCAGACGGTACAATTTGGAGTCAGAAGCGATAGACAATCCAATCCTAGGTACCATGTTAAACCCGAGGCATCGTACAACTATACTCAGTCACAAAGGGAAGTAGGGTTCACGATACCCAAACAGACAATCTCCGTGCATAGATATAAAGGGGGTATCCCGTTGTCCCGTACCATTCAAGATTGAGATAGGTTGTAACCCGACACACCCGGATTAACCGTGAAAGACGTCGGCTCAAAACATCTTCACATATAGTCAAATGAGTCCAAAAAGGGTAGCCAAGGTTCCACCTAAGTCCATCCAAGATAGGGTCTAAAAGGCCCTTTCTAAAATACCAGAACATGTAATCAGTCAATATGAAGGGCCTAACCCTTCCATTCTAATCCTGCAAAAAAAGAAAATAGGGCCTTGCCCTCTCCACATACATCCATACCCCCTCTCAACAAGACCATCATCTAATATCCATCCAACCAATATCCATTTAATTAAACAATTAAACATAGTTATCATGTTTTCCAAAATCAAAGGTATCAATTGAGCATAGGGTCATCTAAATCATCATCAATCATCAAATCAAATGAAAGACAAACATATCCAAGCATATATATAAATATCTACTTGCCTTTGGTGGAAAATGCCCCAAATCCAAAAATCTTAGCTCAAAGCCCAACAAACAAAACCTAAGGAAGCATTAGCAAAATAAAACTAAATTAAAATATAAAACTAAAAGGATGGAAAACTCTAAACTAACTAACACAATCCACACCTAAAGTATATAAAAACCCAAACAAAGGGGAATGGAAGCTTACCAAACGGATGGGTGGATGGAGTGGTGGCTTGAAATTGAAGAAGAGATGCTCGCGGGGTCCACGCGGAGATGATGTGTGAGATCGAGGTTGCAGGGGCCCACTTGATTGGTGGCCCTCTAGATTAGTGGCACATTGATAAGAAAATGAAAAAGACAGAATGGAAGAAATAAATAAAGAAAGAAATGGTGAGATGGGTGGGGAGGAAGTCAACGTTGAAATGAGTGGAGGGAGGTGAGAGATGAGATGAGAAAATGAGAAGGTATGAAAGGAGATGAGAAAATGAGAAGGGATGAGAGGAAAATGAAAGAATGAAATGGGTATGGGTTTATTCGTTGGCTGGGTGGGAGTTGAGTGAAGAAGAGAGAAAAAGAAAGAAAGGAAGAGAGAGAAACAAGGAATGGGTTGGATGAGTGGGTGCTCATCCACGTTGGCAGTAAGGAGGGATGAGTGAGAAAAAAAAAGGAAGAAGAGAGTGGAAAAAGGAAATGGGTAGGGGTGATTCACCCGGCAGCAAGGGGGAAAAACAGGGAAGGAATGAGAAATGGAAAACGGAAAAATGGAGGAAGAAATAGAGAGAGAAGGAAATGGAGAAATAGAGAGAGAAAGAAAAGAGATGGGTAGGGCACAGTATGCTTGGAAGAGGGAGAAGGGTGGAGAGAGAGATGAGATTGCAGTGGTGGTGGGCGGCGGCGGCGACGTCGCCGGCGATGGTGAGGCAAGCCAGGCCGTGAGTGAGAGAGAGAGACGAGAGAAGAGAGAGAGAGATGAGGTGAAGGAAATGAAGGAGGGTTGCTGTGCTGTGAAAGGGGGGAAAATGAGGGAGATGGGTTTGACCTAAATGAGAAAGGGATGGGGATGCACGTGGGATTAAGTGGGGGTGGGGCTGATGGATGAGATGGAATTAATAAAAATGGGCTTGGATGGGTACGGGTCAGGTCAGGTTCTGGGTCGGGTTCGGAGAGTCCGGATTGTCCGAATGTAACAGAAGGACAAAGTCCTGAGAAATTAGTGATCTACCCGATGGTTACCAAAATCTCAATAAGTGAAAAAAATACTAAAAAAACCCTCGGAACTTCCAAAAATAGCGACACACACCCTTACCGTACCCAAACGCACTCTGAATCGCGCGAG
>QPKB01000002.1:61387106-61505631 GCA_003546025.1 Camphora micrantha
ACTTCGCAACGCGAGATCCATACGTCAAACCCAACTCGCTAAGACTCTAAACACACTTACTAACTAATCACACAATTAATTATAATTAATATGGGCTATGGGTCGGGATGTTACATCCTCCCCCCCTTGGGCTATTTGGTCCTCCAAATCTCTAACACACCTCTGGCAATAGCTCTGGATACTTCTCCTTGATCTGATCCTGAGTTCCCAAGTCGCTTCTCCCGGACTGTGATGCTCCACTGAACCTTGACCCAATGAATGGTCCTTGTCCTCAGAACATGCTCCTTAGTATCTATGATCTCCTTCGGCCTTTCACAAACGTAGTATCTGGTTGGACATCCAACGGCTCATGGTGTAGTACGTGTGTAGGGTCCGACACATATTTCCTCAGCATGGAACACATGAAAAACTCTGTGAACTCCTTACAGCTCTGGCTGGCAATATCAATCTGTAAGCCACTTCCCCCACACGCATATCAATCTCAACGGTCCGATAAATCCCGAGCCAACTTACCTTTTTGCCCAAACCTCATTGTTCCTCTAGTCGGTAGACCCTTGAGATAAACTTTGTCTCCGACCTGAACCTTAAATCTCTCCTCTTGAGGTCTGCATAACTCTTCTGGCGGTTTCTTGCACTTCACCCCTGTCAATAATCTGCTTCACTTTCTCACTGGTATCGCTGATAATTGAAAGGTCCATGAAAACTCCGTACACCTATCTCTTTCCCAAACAAATCCGGGGTCTTCACTCCGTCCCGTACAATGCTCCAAACGGTGCATCCGATGCTAGAGTGATTAAATGTTGTTGTAGGCAAAATTCCCCACAAAGAAGACTCTTTCCAGTCTTTCCCGAAGTCTAGAGCACATGCCGTACATAATCCTCCATAGTCTGGTTCGTCTCTCCGTCTGTCCATCAGGGGCTTTTCTGAGGTGATAAGCAGTGCTGAAATTCCAACGTGGTACCAAGGTTGCTTGCAAACTAAAACCGCAAAATCTGCCAACAAACTCATGTCTCTATCTGACACAATAGACTTGGAATTCATGCAATCTTACTATGTATCATGTATTTGTGTGCCAAAACATCCATGGATCCTTCATCTCTCATCGGAATGAAGTGTTGCTGATTGGTGAGTCTATCGATCAATCACCCAAATGCTATCATGACCTTCGTGGTGGTAACCCTGCACGAGTCCATGTGATGTGATCCCACTTCATTCCGTGTCTTCAATGGCTGAAGTAACCCTGGAGGCTCTGATGCTCAACTTCACTTGTTGGCACACTAAATCTCGAAACAAATCTGGCATCTCCTTTTTCATGTTATTCCACCAATAGAAGCTCTTCAGTCTGGTACTTTTGGTGCTCCTGGTGGAATAGCATAACGAGAATGGTGTGCCTCAACATAATCTCGTTTCTCAAATCATGGTACATCTGCACACACAATTCTGTCCTGGCAATTACACACACCCTCCACCGAGTCCTAAACTCTGGCCTGTCTGCTATGTTGTCTATCAACCTGACTAAACTCTGGATCTTCTTTTTGACTGTTCTTGAATTCTGTCCAAAATCTCCGGTTCTCATATATGCATATTCGCATCATCACTTTCCTCAGTCTGAGGCTGAAACTCCACATCCAAATCTCTGAATAATTCCGTCAAAGCCCACTCGTCTGTAAGCAATCCGGTAGTCCGCTGTCTTTCTCTGCTCAGTGCATCTGCAACTACATTAGCTTTCCGCGGATGATACTTTAATCGGAAATCATAGTCTTGATGTATTCATCCATCTTGTCTGCCTCATGTTCAAGTCTTCTGTCCAAACAGATACTGAAAGACTCCTGTGATCCGAATGAACTTCGAAATTTCTCACCATACAGGTATGCCTCCACATCTTCAGTGCCATCACAACTGCTGCAAGCTCTAAATCATGGGTAGCGTATCTCTCTCTCGTGTTCTTTCAACTGTCTGGACCATAGGCTACTACTTTCCCTCTGGCATGAGTACGAACCCAATCCAACACCTGAAGCATCTGTAAAAATTACAAATCACCTGTCCCTGAAGGTAAAGTAAGGATAGGGGCTGTGGTTAATCTGGTCTTTAACTCTTGAAATTTTGCTTCACACTGCTCTGACCACACAAAAGGAACATCTTTCCCTGGTTAATTTAGTCAATGGAGCTGATATAACTGGAGAATCCCTTCACAAATCTTCTGTAATACCCTGCCAACCTAGAAAACTCCCTGATTTGTGCCACTGTCTTCGACTCTGCAAATAACCACTGCTCAATCTTCGCTGGAATACTGCTAAACCTTCCTTAGAGATGAGTGTCCAAGAAAAGACACCTGTTCAAGCCAAAACTCACACTTGCTCAACTTGGCATAGAGCTGATTCTCTCTCAAGATTTGCATGAAGCTCTCAAATGCTCCGGTGATCATCTCTGGACTTGGATAGACTAGAACATCGTCTATAAATACAACTGTGAACTGATCTTAAGCACGGTGCAAAGATCCTTGTCATTTAAAGCCATGAATACACACTGTGCGTTTGGTCAACCCAAATGGCATAACCAAGAATTCATAATGGCCATAATTGTGTCCTGAAGGCTGTCTTTCTGTACATCTTGGTCTCTGACTCGCACTGATGGTAGCCTGATCTCAAATCAATCTTCGAGAATGCTGTGCTCCCTGTAGCTGATCGAACAGCTCATCTATCCCTGGGCAACGGTACTTGTTCTTGATTGTAACCTGATTCAACTGCCTGTAGTCCTAATGCCACATACGCATCGAACCATCCTTCTTCTTCAACAAACAAAACCGGTGCACACCCATGGGTGACACACTAGGTCTCACGGAATCCTCTGTCTAAGAGATCCTGTAGTTGAACTTTCAACTCCCTTAACTTACCGTTGGAGCCATGCGATAAAGGTGCTTTCGATATCGGTGCTGTCCCTGGCACAAGCTCTATCGTGAAGTCTATCTCTACTCTCGAACTGGTGGTAATCCAGGAATCTCCTCCGGAAAAACATCGGAAATTCACACACACTGGAATATCCTCTACCGCTTCGGACAATTTATCTTCCGTGATAAATGCCAAGTAACCTTCACATCCACTCCTGATCATAGTCTGTGTGAACCCTCAAAGCCGAAATGTACACTAGTGAGTCCTGCACTTTCTCGTCTCCAACAATCTCAACAGCTGCTTCTAAACTTGCAATCTGACAGTCTTGTGGAAGCAATCCATCACTCGCTCTATAAGTGGACAACCATCCATCCCCAAAATCACATCGAAATCCTTCATCCTAGGATGATTAAGTACTGCAGATAAGATAAAGTTTCCACTTGCACTTTGCACGCTGGATTAATAAGACTTACACTGCAACAGTCTTCCTAATGGGGTACTAACAAGTAAAACATAATGCAATGGAGCTACTTCTCCCCACCAAGCATGTAGCAAATATAGGGGAAACAAAAAGAATGCGTAGAACCAGAGAATCAAACAAGACTTTAAGCAGGTACATCTGAGATAGAGAGTGTACCTTCTACTACTCCTCCTGCTTCATCTCCTTCTGGTGGTCAAGGCATTAAAGCTGCCAAACTGTTGAGGCCCGCTGCTAGCTGCCTCTGCTGTTGTTCCTGCTGTTGTCTCTGCTGCTGCAAATCACTGTTTCGCTTGGGGCCTCTGTTGCCTTCTGGTTCTGCTGAGGTCCTGTAAGTCTAGGTGTTGTTGCTGTTACCCTATTGCTGCTGTGGTGCCTGCCTCAATGGGTGCGCTGCAACAGGTGGTCTAGGAGCCGTGTTTCTCACACCCTGCCCTTGTTTCCTAGGGCAATCTTTGACCTAGTGGCCCTGCAGACCACACTCGAAACATGCTCCAGTTATCTGCCTACATTCTGCTGATGGGTGGCTCCGGCCCACAATGAATACACTCTAATCTTCGTCCCTGCTCTGGCTAGGCCTCTTGGCCTCGCTGTTGATACTGCCGTTGATACTGCTGCTCGCTGGTTGTTGATACTAACTGTACTTGGCCTCCTACCCTGGGTGCTGAGCTTGCATGAGGTTTGATTGTAAAATGGCCTTCTCCTTGATGGACCCTCAGCCCAATAGGCCCTCTGAAGATTCTCTTCAATAGGTAGCCAGGTAACACTGGTCCACCTTCTCCTTGATGTTGGGGTTCAGTCCCCGAATAAATCTCATAACCTTGTCTTGCTTCATGTCCTTACCAAGGATGGTGCAAACCTGGACAAGTTCGTAAACTGCTGCTCATACTCCTGTACTGAGTTCTCTCCCTGCTTCAGTGTCTCAAATTCAGCAATCTTAAGTGCGGTGAGTGGGTGGGATGTACTTAGCACGGAACAAAGTGCTGAAGGATTCCCATGCAGTATCATCCTCACAGTCTCGAATGGTGTCTTAACTGTCTTCCACCACATTTCAGCTGTGCCCGAAACATGTATGCTGCCAGTTGATCCCTCTCCTTCCCAGTACATCGGAAGACCTCAAAGCTCTTTTCCATACTGAAACTACCCACTCATCTGGCATCAAGTGGGTCTTCGTTCCAATAAAACGCTGGCGGTGTTCTCTTCTTGGAATTTATCGAACAGATCATTTGTGTCAATTTCTCTAGCTGGCATGATGATCTGTGCAGGTTGTCTTGCTTCTGGCAAAACTTCTATCATTTTAGACTGTGACTCCTGAGAAGCGACAAAAGCTGCATCAATTGATTGACGTCCCTTCCCATAGAATCCTCATTAGCATTTGCATTAGTAGCATGAGCATCAACTGCTTTCTGGTTACTGTTGTGGCGAACGCATATTACGGCCAGCCATCCTGGAACATAAGAAACGTTAGTCCTATGGGACTCAATCTTAGCAAACAAACTATACAATCTACAAAAAGCTACAAAAGCTAAGATACCCCAAAAGAAAATCCAATCCTCACACGTCTTAGGTTTCTACTTATTTTTATCTAGAAACCAGCATTGCTCTGATACCAAACTTGTCACGCCCCCAGATATGAAACCGGGATAATGCGTGAGATTAGGGCCAATTAAAATTTTTCAACATAATAATAATGACACTTGGCCCCATCATGTCCCAAATGGATCGAAGATCGCTGTGAGGTATAAATATTTCCTCGATACATAAATCAATAGCGGAAGCTTTCATACAAACAAGTGGTATCACAAGATGTATAGTTAAGAGCAATATGGAAAAGATATTATCTAAAGTCAAGTTTGAAACAGTTTAACAAAAGTATTAATTTAAATGAAAGGCCACGATAAAACTTAGGCCTAACCAAAATAATAATCAAAAGAACCAAAAGATGAATCTATCCAAAATACGCATGAGGCTCTCAAGTACGGGGTCAGTACGGCTATACAACACCGTCCGTGCTAAAGTCTAGGAGGTCATCAGACTGATCCGCCTGAATCTCCTCCGTCGTCTCTTCTCGAGGTAGAAGGGCTCGGTACCTATGCACCAAGAGTAATACCATCAGACACGACGGTCGGCAGGTAGATATAAATATAAAACATCAAATAGATATGCAGAACGAATCAGAATAGACGATAGACAAGATCATAAAACATGCATAGCATCCTGATCGTAAGAAGTGCATAGCATACGAATCATAATCAAACTAACATAAACATCTAGCAAAGATAGCGGTCCACATATGCTAATTACCACGGGATAGTGTCATTGCCCTCCCTACTCCATTGAGTTGTGGTGGAGATATCAAGGCACAGGATATACCTGGCAACAAGGCACAGGATTAAAGCCTGGCAACAAGGCACGAGTAGTAACTCGGCAACAAGGCACGAGTAGTAACTCGGCAACAAGGCACGGTAATGACCCGGCAAACAAGCAAGATCCATCAATAAGTAAAAGGTCGTACTGCGCAGACGTTCATCAAGGTCCTCACACAGATGGTGCCCCATCTGTGTTGGGCGATATACAGCTGAGTGGTGCCTGACACAAAAGATCCCTAGACAAACAATAGTGAGGGGCTAGGCTTTCTTGCGTGAACAAGATTCATTAACAAAAGAGAGACTACTTTTCCATTATCAAATCAAGATCAAGACCAAACAAGCAAGCTTCTTTCAACATCAATACCATAAGTAGTCCTCGTCAAGCTTTTACAATCAAAGCCACCTAGCCTCAACACTTCCATCAATAATCAAAACAAGCGGAACATCAAAAGGGATCCTAAGTTCAACACCTAGGTTCATCAAATAATCCAAAACAAAACAAAGCAAGCGAAGCTAAGGAACATGAACATAGCATGTAGACAAGTACCAGACGGTACAATTTGGAGTCAGAAGCGATAGACAATCCAATCCTAGGTACCATGTTAAACCCGAGGCATCGTACAACTATACTCAGTCACAAAGGGAAGTAGGGTTCACGATACCCAAACAGACATCTCCGTGCATAGATATAAAGGGGGTATCCCGTTGTCCCGTACCATTCAAGATTGAGATAGGTTGTAACCCGACACACCGGATTAACCGTGAAAGACGTCGGCTCAAAACATCTTCACATATAGTCAAATGAGTCCAAAAAAGGTAGCCAAGGTTCACCTAAGTCCATCCAAGATAGGGTCTAAAAGGCCCTTTCTAAAATACCAGAACATGTAATCAGTCAATATGAAGGGCCTAACCCTTCCATTCTAATCCTGCAAAAAAGAAAATAGGGCCTTGCCTCTCCACATACATCCATACCCCCTCTCAACAAGACCATCATCTAATATCCATCCAACCAATATCCATTTAATTAAACAATTAAACATAGTTATCATGTTTTCCAAAATCAAAGGTATCAATTGAGCATAGGGTCATCTAATCATCATCAATCATCAAATCAAATGAAAGACAAACATATCCAAGCATATATATAAATATCTACTTGCCTTTGGTGGAAAATGCCCCAAATCCAAAAAATCTTAGCTCAAAGCCCAACAAACAAACCTAAGGAAGCATTAGCAAAATAAAACTAAATTAAAATATAAAACTAAAAGGATGGAAAAACTCTAACTAACTAACACAACTCCACACCTAAAGTATATAAACCCAAACAAAGGGGAATGGAAGCTTACCAAACGGATGGGTGGGATGGAGTGGTGGCTTGAAATTGAAGAAGAGATGCTCGCGGGGTCCACGCGGAGATGATGGTGATGATCGAGGTTGCAGGGCCCACTTGATTGGTGGCCCTCTAGATTAGTGGCACATTGATAAGAAAATGAAAAAGACAGAATGGAAGAAATAAATAAAGAAAGAAATGGTGAGATGGGTGGGGAGGAAGTCAACGTTGAAATGAGTGGAGGGAGGTGAGAGATGAGATGAGAAAAATGAGAAGGTATGAAAGGAGATGAGAAAATGAGAAGGGATGAGAGGAAAATGAAAGAATGAAATGGGTATGGGTTATTCGTTGGCTGGGTGGGAGTTGAGTGAAGAAGAGAGAAAAGAAAGAAAGGAAGAGAGAGAAACAAAGAATGGGTTGGATGAGTGGGTGCTCATCCACGTTGGCAGTAAGGAGGGATGAGTGAGAAAAAAAAGGAAGAGAGAGAGTGGAAAAAGGAAATGGGTAGGGGTGATTCACGCCGGCAGCAAGGGGGAAAAACAGGGAGGAATGAGAAATGGAAAAGGGAAAAATGGAGGAAGAAATAGAGAGAGAAGGAATGGAGAAATAGAGAGAGAAAGAAAGAGATGGGTAGGCGACAGTATGCTTGGAAGAGGGAGAGAGGTGGAGAAGAGAGATGAGATGCAGTGGTGGTGGCGGCGGCGGCGACGTCGCCGGCGATGGTGAGGCAGCAGGCCGTGAGTGAGAGAGAGAGAGAGAGAGAGAGAGAGAGATGAGGTGAGGAAATGAGAGGAGGGTTGCTGTGCTGTGAAAGGGGGGAAAAATGAGGGAGATGGGTTTTTGACCTAAATGAGAAAGGGATGGGGATGCACGTGGGATTAAGTGGGGGTGGGGCATGATGGATGAGATGGAATTTAATAAAAATGGGTTGGATGGGTACGGGTCAGGTCAGGTTCTGGTCGGGTTCGGAGGTCCGGATTGGAATGTAACAGAAGGACAAAGTCTGAGAAATTAGGTGATCTACCCGATGGTACCAAAATCTCAATAAGTGAAAAAAAATACTAAAAAACCCTCGGAACTTTTCCAAAAATAGCGACACACACCCTTACCGTACCCAAACGCACTCTGAATCGCGCGAGACTTCGCACGCGAGATCCATACGTCAAAACCCAACTCGCTAAGACTCTAAACACACTTACTAACTAATCACACAATTAATTATAATTAATATGGGCTATGGGTCGGATGTTACGTCCTCCCCCCTTGGGCTATTTGGTCCTCCAAATCTCTAACACACCTCTGGCAATAGCTCTGGATACTTCTCCTTGATCTGATCCCTGAGTTCCCAGTCGCTTCTCCCGGACTGTGATGCTCCCACTGAACCTTGACCCAATGAATGGTCCTTGTCCTCAGAAACATGCTCCTTAGTATCTATGATCTCCTTCGGCCTTTCCACAAACGTAGTATCTGGTTGGACATCCAACGGCTCATGGTGTAGTACGTGTGTAGGGTCCGACACATATTTCCTCAGCATGGAAACATGAAAACTCTGTGAACTCCTGACAGCTCTGCTGGCAATATCAATCTGTAAGCCACTTCCCCACACACGCATATCAATCTCAAACGGTCCGATAAATCTCCGAGCCAACTTACCTTTTTGCCCAAACCTCATTGTTCCTCTAGTCGGTGAGACCTTGAGAAAAACCTTGTCTCCGACCTTGAACTCTAAATCTCTCCTCTTGAGGTCTGCATAACTCTTCTGGCGGTTTCTTGCAATCTTCAGCCTGTCAATAATCTGCTTCACTTTCTCACTGGTATCGCTGATAATTGAAGGTCCATGAAAACTCCGTACACCTATCTCTTCCAACAAATCGGGGTCTTGCACTTCCGTCCGTACAATGCCTCAACGGTGCCATCCCGATGCTAGAGTGATAACTGTTGTTGTAGGCAAATTCACACAAGGAAGACTCTTCTCCAGTCTTTCCCGAAGTCTAGAACACATGCCCGTAACATATCCTCCATAGTCTGCTTCGTCCTCTCCGTCTGTCCATCGGTCTGAGGGTGATATGCAGTGCTGAAATTCAACGTGGTACCCAAGGCTGCTTGCAAACTAACCCAAAATCTGCCCACAAACCTCATGTCTCTATCTGACACAATAGACTTTGGAATTCCATGCAATCTTACTATGTTATCAATGTATTTGTGTGCCAAAACATCCATGGATCCTCTCATCTTCATCGGAATGAAGTGTGCTGATTTGGTGAGTCTATCGACAATCACCCAAATGCTATCATGATCCTTCGTGGGTGGTAACCCTGCAACGAAGTCCATGGTGATGTGATCCCACTTCCATTCCGGTGTCTTCAATGGCTGAAGTAACCCTGGAGGCTTCTGATGCTCAACTTTCACTTGTTGGCACACTAAACATCTCGAAACAAATCCTGCAATCTCCTTTTTCATGTTATTCCACCAATAGAAGCTCTTCAAGTTCTGGTACATTTTGGTGCTCCCTGGGTGGATAGCATAACGAGAATGGTGTGCCTCAACCATAATCTCGTTTCTCAAATCATGTACATCTGGCACACACAATCTGTCCTGGCAATACAACACACCCTCCACGAGTCTAAAACTCTGGCATGTCTGCTATGTTGTCTATCAACCTGACTAACTCTGGATCTTCTTTTTGACTGTTCTTGATTCTGTCCAAAATCTCCGGTTCCCATATAGTGCATATTCGCAATCATCACTTTCTCAGTCTGAGGCTGAAACTCCACATCCAAATCTCTGAATAATTCCGTCAAAGCCCACTCTGTCTGTAAGCATCCGGGTAGTCGCTGTCTTTCTGCTCAGTGCATCTGCAACTACATTAGCTTTCCCGGGATGATACTTTATCGGAAAATCATAGTCCTTGATGTATTCCATCCATCTTGTCTGCCTCATGTTCAAGTCCTTCTGTCCAAACAGATACTGAAGACTCCTGTGATCCGAATGAACTTCGAATTTCTCACCATACAGGTAATGCCTCCACATCTTCAGTGCCATCACAACTGCTGCAAGCTCTAAATCATGGGTAGCGTATCTCTTCTCGTGTTCTTTCAACTGTCTGGACCCATAGGCTACTACTTTTCCCTCCTGCATGAGTACGCAACCCAATCCAACACCTGAAGCATCTGTAAAAATTACAAAATCCACCTGTCCCTGAAGGTAAAGTAAGGATAGGGGCTGTGGTTAATCTGGTCTTCAACTCTTGAAAATTTGCTTCACACTGCTCTGACCACACAAAAGGAACATCTTTCCTGGTTAATTTAGTCAATGGAGCTGCTATACTGGAGAATCCCTTCACAAATCTTCTGTAATACCCTGCCAAACCTAGAAAACTCCTGATTTGTGCCACTGTCTTCGGACTCTGCCAACTAACCACTGCTTCAATCTTCGCTGGATCAACTGCTAAACCTTCCTTAGAGATGATGTGTCCAAAGAAAAGACACCTGTTCAAGCCAAAACTCACACTTGCTCAACTTGGCATAGAGCTAATTCTCTCTCAAGATTTGCAATGAAGCTCTCAAATGCTCCGCGTGATCATCTCTGGACTTGGAATAGACTAGAACATCGTCTATAAATACAACTGTGAACTGATCTAAGCACGGTGCAAAGATCTTGTTCATTAAAGCCATGAATACACTCGGTGCGTTGGTCAACCCAAATGGCATAACCAAGAATTCATAATGGCCATATCTTGTCCTGAAGGCTGTCTTCTGTACATCTTGGTCTCTGACTCGCAACTGATGGTAGCCTGATCTCAAATCAATCTTCGAGAAATGCTGTGCTCCCTGTAGCTGATCGAACAACTCATCTATCCTGGGCAACGGGTACTTGTTCTTGATTGTAACCTGATTTAACTGCCTGTAGTCTATGCACATACGCATCGAACCATCCTTCTTCTTCACAAACAAAACCGGTGCACCCCATGGTGACACACTAGGTCTCACGAATCCTCTGTCTAAGAGATCCTGTAGTTGAACTTTCAACTCCCTTAACTCCGTTGGAGCCATGCGATAAGGTGCTTTCGATATCGGTGCTGTCCCTGGCACAAGCTCTATCGTGAAGTCTATCTCTCGAGCTGGTGGTAATCCAGGAATCTCCTCCGGAAAAACATCCGGAAAATTCACAAAACAACTGGAATATCCTCTACCGCTTCGGACAATTTATCTTCCGTGATAAATGCCAAGTAACCTTCACATCCACTCCTGATCATTCTGTGTGCCCTCAAAGCCGAAATGACACTAGTGATCCTGCACTTTCTCTCTCTCCAACAATCTCAACACTGCCTTCTAACACTTGCAATCTGACAGTCTTGTGGAAGCAATCCATCACTGCTCTATAAGTGGACAACCAATCCATCCCAAAAATCACATCGAAATCCTTCATCCCTAGGATGATTAAGTCTGCAGATAAGATAAAGTTTCCCACTTGCACTTTGCACGCTGGATAATAAGACTCACACTGCACAGTCTTCCCTAATGGGGTACTAACAAGTAAAACATAATGCAATGGAGCTACTTCTCCACCAAGCATGTAGCAAATATAGGGGAAACAAAAGAATGCGTAGAACCAGAATCAAACAAGACTTTAGCAGGTACATCTGAGATAGAGAGTGTACCTTCTACTACTCCTCCTGCTTCATCTCCTTCCTGGTGGTCCAAGGCATTAAGCTTGCCAAACTGTTGAGGCCGCTGCTGCTGCCTCTGCTGTTGTCCCTGCTGTTGTCTCTGCTGCTGCCAATACTGTTTGTCCTTGGGGCCTCTGTTGCCTTCTGTTCTGCTGGGGTCCTGCAAGTCTAGGTTGTTGTTGCTGTAACCTAGGTTGCTGCTGTGGTGCCTGCCTCAATGGCTGCGCTGCAACAGGTGGTCTAGGAGCCGTGTTTCTCACACCCTGCCCTTGTTTCCTAGGGCAATCTTTGACCTGGTGGCCCTGCAGACCACACTCGAAACATGCTCCAGTTATCTGCCTACATTCTGCTGATGGGTGGCTCCGGCCACAATGAATACACTCTAACCTTCGTCCCTGCTCTGGCCTAGGCCTCTTGGCCTGCTGTTGATACTGCCGTTGATACTGCTGCTGCTGTGTTTTGATACGGTACTGTACTTTGGCTCCTACGCTGGGCCTGAGCTTGCATGAGGTTCTGATTGTAAATGGCCTTCTCCTTGATGGACTCCTCAGCCCAATAGGCCCTCTTGAGATTCTCTTCATAGGTAGCCAAGGTAACACTGGTCACCTTCTCCTTGATGTTGGGGTTCAGTCCCGAATAAATCTCATAACCTTGTCTGCTTCTGTCCTTACCAAGGATGGTGCAAACCTGGACAAGTTCGTAAACTGCTGCTCATACTCCTGTACTGAGTTCTCTCCCTGCTTCAGTGTCTCAAATTCAGCAATCTTAAGTGCGGTGATGTGGGGTGGGATGTACTTAGCACGGAACAAAGTGCTGAAGGATTCCCATGCAGTATCATCCTCAACAGTCTCGAATGGTGTCTTAACTGTCTTCCACCACATTTCAGCTGTGCCCCGAAACATGTATGCTGCCAGTTGGATCCTCTCCTTCCCAGTACATCGGAAGACCTCAAAGATCTTTTCCAACTGAACTACCCACTCATCTGCATCAAGTGGGTCTTCGTTCCCATAAAACGCTGGCGGGTGTTCTCTTCTTGAATTTATCGAACAGATCATTTGTGTCAATTTCTCTAGCTGGCATGATGATCTGTGCAGGTTGTGCTTGCTTCTGCAAAACTTCTATCATTTTAGACTGTGACTCCTGAGAAGCGACAAAAGCTTGCATCAATTGATTGAACCGTCCTTCCATAGAATTCTCATTAGCATTTGCATTAGTAGCATGAGCATCACTGCTTTCTGGGTTACTGTTGTGCGAACGCATATTACGGCCAGCCATCCTGGAACATAAGAAACGTTAGTCCTATGGGACTCAATCTAGCAAACAAACTATACAATCTACAAAAGCTACAAAAGCTAAGATACCCCAAAAGAAATCCAATCCTCACACGTCTTAGGTTTCTACTTATTTTTAATCTAGAAACCAGCATTGCTCTGATACCAAACTTGTCACGCCCCCAGATATGAAACCGGGATAATGCGTGAGATTAGGGCCAATTAAAATTTTTCAACATAATAATAATGACACTTGGCCCCAATCATGTCCCAAATGGATCGAAGATCGCTGTGAGGTATAAATATTTCCTCGGATACATAAATCAATAGCGGAAGCTTCATACAAACAAGTGGTATCACAAGATGTATAGTTAAGAGCAATATGGAAAGATATTATCTAAGTTCAAGTTTGAAACAGTTTAACAAAAGTATTAATTACAATGAAAGGCCACGATAAAACTTAGGCCTAACCAAAATAATAATCAAAAGAACCAAAAGATGAATCTATCCAAAATATGCATGAGGCTCTCAAGTACGGGGTCAGTACGGCTATACAACACCGTCCGTGCTAAAGTCTAGGAGGTCATCAGACTGATCCGCCTGAATCTCCTCCGTCGTCTCTTCCTCGAGGTAGAAGGGCTCGGTACCTATGCACCAAGAGTAATACCATCAGACACGACGGTCGGCAGGTAGATATAAATATAAAACATCAATAGATATGCAGAACGAATCAGAATAGACGATAGACAAGATCATAAAACATGCATAGCATCCTGATCGTAAGAAGTGCATAGCATACGAATCATAATCAAACTAACATAAACATCTAGCAAGATAGGCGGTCCACATATGCTAATTACCACGGATAGTGTCATTGCCCTCCCTACTCCCATTGAGTTGTGGTGGAGATATCAAGGCACAGGATATACCTGGCAACAAGGCACAGGATTAAAGCCTGGCAACAAGGCACGAGTAGTAACTCGGCAACAAGGCACGGTAATGACCCGGCAAACAAGCAAGATCCATCAATAAGTAAAAGGTCGTACTGCGCAGACGTTCATCAAGGTCCTCACACAGATGGTGCCCCATCTGTGTTGGGCGATATACAGCTGAGTGGTGCCTGACACAAAGATCCCTAGACAAACAATAGTGAGGGGCTAGGCTTTCTTGCGTGAACAAGATTCATTAACAAAAGAGAGACTACTTTCCATTATCAAATCAAGATCAAGACCAAACAAGCAAGCTTCTTTCAACATCAATACCATAAGTAGTCCTCGTCAAGCTTTTACAATCAAAGCCACCTAGCCTCAACACTTCCATCAATAATCAAAACAAGCGGAACATCAAAAGGGATCCTAAGTTCAACACCTAGGTTCATCAAATAATCCCAAAACAAAACAAAGCAAGCGAAGCTAAGGAACATGAACATAGCATGTAGACAAGTACCAGACGGTACAATTTGGAGTCAGAAGCGATAGACAATCCAATCCTAGGTACCATGTTAAACCCGAGGCATCGTACAACTATACTCAGTCACAAAGGGAAGTAGGGTTCACGATACCCAAACAGACAATCTCCGTGCATAGATATAAAGGGGGTATCCCGTTGTCCCGTACCATTCAAGATTGAGATAGGTTGTAACCCGACACACCCGGATTAACCGTGAAAGACGTCGGCTCAAAACATCTTCACATATAGTCAAATGAGTCCAAAAAGGGTAGCCAAGGTTCCACCTAAGTCCATCCAAGATAGGGTCTAAAAGGCCCTTTCTAAAATACCAGAACATGTAATCAGTCAATATGAAGGGCCTAACCCTTCCATTCTAATCCTGCAAAAAAAGAAAAATAGGGCCTTGCCCTCTCCACATACATCCATACCCCCTCTCAACAAGACCATCATCTAATATCCATCCAACCAATATCCATTTAATTAAACAATTAAACATAGTTATCATGTTTTCCAAAATCAAAGGTATCAATTGAGCATAGGGTCATCTAAATCATCATCAATCATCAAATCAAATGAAAGACAAACATATCCAAGCATATATATAAATATCTACTTGCCTTTGGTGGAAAATGCCCCAAATCCAAAAATCTTAGCTCAAAGCCCAACAAACAAAACCTAAGGAAGCATTAGCAAAATAAAACTAAATTAAAATATAAAACTAAAAGGATGGAAAACTCTAAACTAACTAACACAACTCCACACCTAAAGTATATAAACCCAAACAAAGGGGAATGGAAGCTTACCAAACGGATGGGTGGATGGAGTGGTGGCTTGAAAATTGAAGAAGAGATGCTCGCGGGGTCCACGCGGAGATGATGGTGATGATCGAGGTTGCAGGGCCCACTTGATTGGTGGCCCTCTAGATTAGTGGCACATTGATAAGAAAATGAAAAAGACAGAATGGAAGAAATAAATAAAGAAAGAAATGGTGAGATGGGTGGGGAGGAAGTCAACGTTGAAATGAGTGGAGGGAGGTGAGAGATGAGATGAGAAAATGAGAAGGTATGAAAGGAGATGAGAAAATGAGAAGGGATGAGAGGAAAATGAAAGAATGAAATGGGTATGGGTTATTCGTTGGCTGGGTGGGAGTTGAGTGAAGAAGAGAGAAAAGAAAGAAAGGAAGAGAGAGAAACAAGGAATGGGTTGGATGAGTGGGTGCTCATCCACGTTGGCAGTAAGGAGGGATGAGTGAGAAAAAAAAAGGAAGAGAGAGAGTGGAAAAAGGAAATGGGTAGGGGTGATTCACGCCGGCAGCAAGGGGGAAAAACAGGGAAGGAATGAGAAATGGAAAAGGGAAAAATGGAGGAAGAAATAGAGAGAGAAGGAAATGGAGAAATAGAGAGAGAAAGAAAGAGATGGGTAGGGCGACAGTATGCTTGGAAGAGGGAGAGGGGTGGAGAAGAGAGATGAGATGCAGTGGTGGTGGCGGCGGCGGCGGCGGCGACGTCGCCGGGCGATGGTGAGGCAGCAGGCCGTGAGTGAGAGAGAGAGAGAGAGAGAGAGAGAGAGAGAGAGAGAGATGAGGTGAGGAAATGAGAGGAGGGTTGCTGTGCTGTGAAAGGGGGGAAAAATGAGGGAGATGGGTTTTGACCTAAATGAGAAAGGGATGGGGATGCACGTGGGATTAAGTGGGGGTGGGGCATGATGGATGAGATGGAATTAATAAAAATGGGCTTGGATGGGTACGGGTCAGGTCAGGTTCTGGGTCGGGTTCGGAGGTCCGGATTGGAATGTAACAGAAGGACAAAGTCTGAGAAATTAGGTGATCTACCCGATGGTACCAAAATCTCAATAAGTGAAAAAAAATACTAAAAAACCCTCGGAACTTTCCAAAAATAGCGACACACACCCTTACCGTACCCAAACGCACTCTGAATCGCGCGAGACTTCGCACGCGAGATCCATACGTCAAACCCAACTCGCTAAGACTCTAAACACACTTACTAACTAATCACACAATTAATTATAATTAATATGGGCTATGGGTCGGGATGTTACACACCAATGGTTGGAAAAGCTGTGGAGTTGAAGGTTTTACCAAAACGGGCAAAATGGGTGAGCCACTTGCCTTCATATAAGTCCTGGTGGGCTGTTTTGGTCCAAATATAATGTATGAGCCGTTTTGCCAATGTTTAAAGGAAAATATTCAAGTGAGAACTAATTATTACCGTGGTTAAGTGAGAAGTATTGGTGGGGTTCACCTAGCAACCAATCCAAACCATGCATAAATAGATATCTCCTAATAGTCACTAATCCCAAGGTTTGTCACTCATTCAAATGGATTGGACCGTTGGATGGAGGGTTAAATTTTATTTTAATATAAATCAATGAAATTCGTGAGTCATGGATGAAGGGGTTAGGGTTATGGGACTGGGATTAAACTTGATACTTGGGGTAGTCCCACATATATCTTTCCCTCCCCTGCGGTCCCTTCCCTAGATGGGACCCACAAATGAGCCCCATAAAAAGTTCCAATGGTGACTCCATGAGACCCGTTCTCACTCTAACAAAGCTCATCTTTAAATGTTTTTTTTTTTTTTTCATATATTTGTAGAAAAATAAAAAGTTATACTATTGTTATTTTATTTTTATAAAACTTCAAAAAATATTCCTGATATTTTTTAGGACCTAAATGGGCCAGAGTGAGGGCGACTCATCCTCAATCATGATAAACGAATAAAATATGAAGACTTAAAACCTTGTAAGTGATGATGCAGATGGAACAACAACAGCCCATTGCTTGTTTGACGTGGTTGGAACTAAATGGTGCCGGATAACGACGAATTTTTGGGTGACATTTGGTCTCAATAATTTTTAGGGTCCTTAGACGTTGTGTACATATAGACTAACAAAAAATTCGGAGGCTCTTCGGGCAATTGCAGTTTTCTATTGCAGTTTTCTAATTTAGACATCTCTTTTAATATCTCTATTTCCTAATATAAATGCAAAATTTATACCACCCACGAGGGCCACAACCACGTACAAAAAGCAGTCTCCCTTCTCGCTTGTGCAGGCTTTTTTACTGTGAGTGCGGGCTTCTTTCAAACTTGATTGGATTGTTTTTCCGTGTGTATAGGGGTTCTCTTTTGGATCCCCATCACCTTAGCTGGGGTAAAAAAAAAAAAAAAAAAAATCTAATTTTTCAATATAAAAAGGAATCTCAATTTCCTAATATGAGAGCTCTCCATCTATATATATCATCTATTTTGACGGTCTCTGTCTTAAAAGCCGACCTGGAACATCTCACTTAGCTCTATAGCAGTTGGTCGGAACCTCATTCACTACAAAGAAGAAGGTAATTCTCTCTTTATAGTTATTTCATTTTCATCATGTTCTTTATTTTTAATTATCTGTTTTACAGTGTTTTTAATTATTTCTAATTATCTTTACAGTGTTTACCTTCATTGAATTACAGTGTTTTTTACTCAATATTTTATGATTTATAATGTTTAATTAGATTGATTTAAGATAATTTGCGATTTAGGAATTTAGGCAAGGCATTATGAATATTATCTATTTAACAGTGTTTTTCATTATCTTTTCAGTGTTAACTTTCATTAAATTACAGAATTAGAATGATCTAAGGGGGTTAAACTACCATGGGGGAGGATTGGAGTAAAAAGAGGTCCACAAAAAATACCCATTTAACTTAGAGAAAGCTTGAATGGATTATCCTTTAAACCTTTCCCATCAGTGTCATGTCAGGCTTTGGAAATTATTCTAAAGATGGTTCATAGGTTGATAGGTTACTTTGAAAACTGAAAAGTATTGCCAATGGGGTTAGGAGGAGAGGTTCTCGTTTTTGTTCTTTATGGGCATGTTTGAAAAGTATTGCCATTGGGGTTAGGAGGAGAGGTTCACGTTTTTGTTGTTCATCTGCCTGTTATTTTACTAAAATTTTAGGAATACTTGTTTGGAGAGTTTTTGAATTTCAAGACAAGATGGAATTCCTAAATTCTTTCAAGAACATGAACATTTTGTAATTTCGAGACAAGTTCAATTGTGATTTATCATGCTGGAATTTATAATTTTTTGTCAAAAAAATAAAAAATTTGAAAAATGCTAAGGGAACGTAGTGTCACATGATGTCTCAAAAACCCGGAACACTAAACTTCTAAAAAGGAATTCTAAGTAAAAATCAGCCCTATAGGTTGCCATTGTCCAGCGCATCAAGGAAAGGACTGTGTTTTGTTTTTTTAGTTGAATCAAAGGACAAGTTTGCAAGAAGAGGACTGTAAGAGTACGATGTCAGACAGCAACCCAACCCATCATGTGAAACACAGCATAGCCAGGCATTTGCTTGAGTTTGAATCAAATAAGATAGCGTTTGGTTCGCTGTAATGAAGGTTGGAATGGAATGGTCATTCCAACGGAATGACCATTACAGCGTTTGGTTCGCCAAAAAGTAGCGGAATGACCATTACCTCCGGAATCTCATTCCTTTATATGAGGGAATCGTCATTCCATTGTGGAGGGAAAGGAATGGCCATTCGATTCCTTTCCCACTTTTTCATGAGACCAAAATACTCTTGCTTGATATCAATCTATCTTTCCATTATAAAAGAGGCAATGTTGCATGGTTTTTCACCACACCACTGTGGGGCCCACCCAAAATATTATAATAAAATATAATCATATATTATTATATAATAATAATAATAATAATAATATAATATTAAAAATATTATGATCTATCGATCTCATACAAACTTTTTCACTACACCATTGTGGGGCCCACCCCCAAATATTATAATATAATATAATAATATATTATTTTGAGAAATTAAAAAAATTTTCACTACACCTTTTATGGGGCCCACCCCAAAATATTATAATAAAACATAATCATATATTATTATTATATTATAATAATAATATTAGAATATTATGATCTATATATCTCATACAAACTTTTTCACTACACCATTGTGGGGCCTACCTCCAAATATTATAATGTAATATAATAATATATTATTTTGAGAATGTAATGTGACAGGAGAATCTAACAAGGGTATTTTGGTCAATCTTATGTAAATTTGATTCCATTCTAGGCATCATTCCAGCGTACCAAATGCAAGAATAGGAATCAGAATTCTATTACTGGGTTGATTCCTCAGCGTACCAAACACTAGAATGGAAATGACTATTCCTGCCTCATTTCATTCCAGACTCATTCCGATCTCCATTCCATTCCTGCCTACATCCATTCCAGCGAACCAAACGCTACCTAAGGTTTCTACCCACATGAATCTTGTGAGGGGTTTTCCAATCTTGAGATAAATCAAAATTCTTCAAAATAAATATCTTAATTTGTACCAGCTCTTGTGTAAATTTTACTCCTATTTGACCCATTGTTAGAATCAATCTCTACTAAAACATTTGATTCTTTTAAAAATGATTTAGTCATATGATTTTAAAGCAACAAATTTTAATGGTGTGCCCAATTCCTTTTTATGTGAAATCCTCTTTTAGGGACTATCAAAATGGTGGCCATGCATTTTAATGGTTTAGATTTTTATTAAGTCATTCTAAATAATAAGCCTCACATAAATCATGCTTTAACCATAGTTTACGGGTTCTTGGCCCCACATCAACCCTAATGTGTCATAGTCCTATCAGATTATGAATCATCCATGTAAACTGTTACGTTGATTATTATTCTCATTTTATCGGTGGGTCACAACATAATCAATGGATTGAATTAGACACCTAACTTAGCAAAAAATAAATATGTCAGATTGTTTGGAAGAATTGTGAAATTCTGGTACGAGAAAATTCTGAGAATTTCAAATGTTGTCTGCCAAAGTAAAATTTCAAATGCTCAACCCCTCTCGAGCATTCGGAATGCTGGAATTTTGAAAACTCATAAGGCTAAAAATGCATTTTCATATAATTTAGAATTTTGAATTTTTAAATCGATCAGAGTATTTGGAATGCTCATGGCATAAAGTGTCACATCATATCAGAAATTCCCAAGAAGTCCAATTTGTTATAAAAACAGCCTTTAACCAAATAGCCCAAAGTCATCCTCTTACGTATCATTTTGTGCAAAAAAATGATAAGATGGGATTGAGTTTTATAAATATGATAATTATCCAATACATTTTCGTTTCTATTTGTTTTTCCTTATCAAACACTCGCTAGTGGAATCTAATATTCAAGAATAATAAATTTATATTCATTTTAACGAATTTTCTATTAAAATCCATAGTAATAATGATATGATGGTTTAAATAGTATTAATGGAAACCTATAACATAAGAGTGTCAAACCGAACGCAACCAAAATCCGATTTAACCAACTTAGTCCCTGGTATACATTTCATCTGAACTATATCCAACTCGACCGCATCTGAACCTGAAAAGGCCTATCCCAGTGAACCCAAATCATATTTTATTGACCACTTTTAACTGCATCCATGGAACCTCTCAGCCCTGTAGTAAGCTTCTTCTTTTCACTTCCAGTGGTTTAGAAAAATTGAATTTAGTGTTCCATTTCCACCATATCATCTTCGTCCCGCATTTAATCATACCCCAACATGTTGCCCCTAAAACAAAGGAGTTTCTAGATGAACCCACGTTAACTTTTGTGGTTGGTTGTTATATTATTTTATACTCTTTTGTATTGTGATAATTACAAATCAAAGAAGATTCTACAGGTTGTACAAGATAACCATTACAAAAGAATAGGAAAGGATGAGGTTGGGATGACAACAATCACTCGGTTATAGTTGTTGGAGATTTACAACTGTGAAGAGATATTGTGGGCCTGAATACAGGTAGACTCAATGGGCTGAACTGAATGCTCTTTATCATGCCCCCTCAAGCTGAGCGGTCGATCTTGAATGCACAGCTTGGATTGAAGATCACGAACCTGACGAGACGGCGAGCCTTTTGTAAAAATATCTGCAACCTGATCAGTGGAAGAGACGAATTGGACATCAATTTGCTTGTGGGCCACCTTCTAGCGCACAAAATGATAATCTATCTCGATGTGCTTGGTACGGGCATGAAAGACAAGGTTGAAGGCGAGAGAAATGGCACTAATGTTGTCACACCAAATAAGCGGAGCGTCTCGCAGCGAAATGTGAAGTTCGCGAAGAAGGAAGCACAACCAGGTGACCTCGGCAGCGATATGGGCCAAACATTTGTATTCAGCCTCAGGGGAAGATCGTGCAGCTGTGGGCTGTTTCTTGGAACACCACGAGATAGGATTAAGGCCCAAGAAAACACAGTAGCCGCTGGTGGACCGACGATCGGATGGAGAGCCAGTCCAATCAGCATCACAATAAGACTGAAGTTGTAATGGGCCACGATGGAAATGAAGTCCATAAGCGAGAGTGCCCATGAGGAAGCGAAGAATACTCTCGACAGCGGCCAGGTGAACCTCGGTGGGAGCGTGCAGGAACTGGCACACTTGATTTACTGAATGAGTAATATTAGGCCGAGTAAGGGAGAGATATTGTAGGGCACTCAAAATGCTTCTGTAAGTAGTGGGGCAGCAAGAGGTGAACCATCCAAGGGACCCAACTTGATGTTAGACGTAGGTGAAGCAACAGCCTTGCAACCTATCATATCAGTTTCGGTGAGGAGATCAGTCACATATTTTGTTTGTCATAGAAAGAGTCCGTTGCCGTGACGGTAGGCCTCAATACCTATTAAAATAGGTGGTGGGCCCAAATCCTTCATTTTGAAGTGATGGCCCAAATGCTTGATAAAAGTGGAGATAGTAGAACTATTATTCCCCATGATGATGATGTCGTCGACATATAGTCGAAGATAGGTGAGGCACCCATTCGCATAGTGAATAAAAAGAGAAGGATCAGAAACAGAGATCTTGAACCCCAAGTGAACGAGCTGAGAAGTGAACTTCTCGTACCAAGCATGAGGCACCTGACGGAGTCCATAAATAGATTTCTTCATGCGACAAACAAAGGAAGACCGTTCAGGGTCAATATATCCAGGAGGTTGATTCATATAAACCTCTTTGTGTAGGTCCCCATGCAGGAATGCACTTTCAACATCCAATTGGCATAAGGGCCAATTATAGGCCAATGCCAAAGAGAGAATGACCCGAATGGTGGTGTGTTTAACCACAGGGCTGAAGGTATCCACAAAGTCTACCCCGGGTTGTTGATGAAACCCTTTGGCAACCAAACGGGCTTTGTAACGGTGAATTGATCCATCGGGATTACGTTTGATGCGATAGACCCATTTACACCCGACCACATTCATTTGAGGTGTTTTAGGAACGAGGACCCAAGTGCCACTTCTTTGTAATGCAGTAAACTCCAAGTCCATAGCGGCCCTCCATTCAGGAGACTTTCTAGCTTGAGTGTAGCAGGTGGGCTCAACTGTGGCAGCCATACGTGCAAGTGGGATAGGGTGTTTGGTGCTAAGCAGGAGAGGCAGAACTAGTGGGCTGGATATGCATAGGCACATCAGGTGGTATGGATAGAGAATTGGGTGGGATGGCGATAGGTGGAGATGGTGCAGGTTGAAGATTGGGCTAGGAAGGCCGAGCAGAAGGTTCAGGTAAAGGGGGACATTGCATGATAGGGACTGATGAACTGGGCCCAGTTTCGGTGAAAAGTATTTCCGCTGCCTCTATTAATGCCTTAAGGTTTTGGTAGCAATGGTTAGCTAAAAAAATTTAATATGATATAAGAGCCAAACGGTCGTGAGTTCGAATCCCAAGAAGAACGACTAAGCGCAAAAAAATAATAAAAAATGCAAGTAGCCAAAAGTGCGCCGGTCGAGTTCCACCTGAGGGGGAGTATTGAGGAGTGGGCTCCACCTGATGGGGAATATTGAAAAGTATTTCCGCTGCCTTTACTAACGCCTTAAGGTTTTTATAGCAATGATTAGCTAAAGAAATTTAAGATGATATCAGAGCCAACCGGTCGTGAAGTCGAATCCCTGGAGGAACGACTCGGCACACAAAAAAAAAAAAAGCGTGTCGCCAAAGGTGCGCTAGCCGGGTTCCACCTGAGGGGGAGTATTGATAGGCTACAGAGACTGACAGGCTACTGTCCCACATCGACTATGTAGAGCTTTCACCCTTACCTTGCATGAGGCCTTTTGATGGGTTGAGACCCGTCAGAAACAAAACCGTGAGCTAACCGGTCGTGAGTTCGAATCCCAAGAGGAATGACTGAGCGCACAAATAAAAAAAAAAAAAAAAGCGTGTCGCCAAAAGTGCGCCGGCCGGGTTCCACTTTAGGGGGAGTATTGAGGAGTGGGCTCCACCCGATGAGGAATATTGAAAAGTATTTTCGCTGCCTCTACTAACCCCTTAAGGTTTTGGTAATAATGATTAGCTAAAGAAATTTAATACTCTCAAGGCGTTAGTAGAAGCAGCGGAAATACTTTTCAATATTCACCATCAGGTGGAGCCCACTCCTCAATACTCCCCCTCAGGTGAAACCTGGCTGGCACACTTTTGGCGACACGTTTTGTTTTTTTTTTTTTTTTTTTTTTTTTTTGTGCTGAGTTGTTCCTCATGAGATTTGAACTCACGACTGGTTGGCTCTGATACCATTTTGAGTTTCTTTAGCTAGCCATTGTGTCACGACTCGGGCCCGAGGACCTGGCTAACCCGAGCCGTGATCAACATACTTACTCTCGTAAACCCCGAATTAACCGAAGTTAAAACGAGATCCACAAGGAATATCAATCTCAAGTATCTGTCAAATATAAAACTTTTGCGGAAACAATATATATATATTGACAATAACCATATACGATTTACATGTATACAAAATACAGTCCTTATACATGTATTATTCTCAATATACATTGATCAACACTGCATTTCAAAAACATTATGCAGATGTCCATTAATTACATTTCCAAAATATTAATTACAATCCCAAAACGAATTTATAAACAGTCCTCAAAATGTTGTCAAAAGTTCCAAACGCACTCGGATACCAAATCATATGGTATCCCGCCGGTTCCACTCTATCAGACCGCCTGGAGGAACCGGAGCGGTCTCCTCCGCTGGCGCCGGGGGCGCTGCAATGCCGGCAGGGGCAATCGGGCCTGTAATGCCATCAATAACACTAATGAACACGACGGTTCAACAATGTATAAATAATTCTTACAATAGAATATCAATACACTCATATTGCAATAATGACAATTTCAATGCTAGAGAAATCTAGACAATTCTACAATAACAATAATAAACAATGACAGTCAGTATACAAGTACAAATTGGCAACTACCATAGCACTCATTGCATTACATTTCATTCATTTCATTTCCATCTTCCCTCAAAGGAAGGATTATCATTTACCATCTCCCCTCAAAGGGAGGATTCATCTTCCAATGGAAGGCATCAATCAATATCCGAAGATACGATCGGAATTTGGTGGGACTTACTAGTGTCCAGGCCAGGGACAACTAGCATCACCACGGAACTCCGGAACACCCCAATATCCATCTGCTGCAGCAGGATTAGTCATTCATTATTCATTGAACTCACCTGGAGTTCTAATACAATTGCTAGGTAGTGTCAGACTCAATGATCAATACATTCAGTGAGAAATCCTTTTTATGGATCCAATTAAACTCAATGATTCTTTTCATGACAAAAGAAAGGAATGACAATGATATCAATCTCATTAGATTGATCACTATGACACAATGAGTATAACATTAACCACACATGGTTTTACTCAATTCCATCTCAATCCCATCTCAATCCTATCTCAATCCTAAACAACCATTCGGGTGTAACCGTTGGTTTCCAAATGCACGTGTTATTCTTGATAGACATCACATTTGTATTTTTAGTATGTGCATTTCAAGTCCCCGTAATTAACACCAATGGAACTTAGGCCATATCTATTTTGGTTCGTTCAAGGAACCCCGTTTTCTTTTCTTTAAAACACCATTAATTCTTCATAATTTGATTAACCCATGATTAGTCTTAAAACTAATCGGGAACACATTTATACTTAAGAGTCTTACTCCAAATTCTCGTAAAAATCCAAAACCCAAAATTTTCACTAAATAATGTCACTGGGCTAGAAACAGGTTCGCTCGAGTGGACCTACTGTTCGCTCGAGCGAACCCACCGTTCGCTCGAGCGAACTCACACAGAACCATGTTCGCTCGAGCGGACTAAATGTTCGCTCGAGCGAACTACGTAGAATTTCATTTCGTCCAGACAGAGTCTAGGTCACTCGAGCGAACCCCCAGTTCGCTCGAGCAAACTGTCCAGAAATTCACTCCGAATTCTGTTCAGTTCTTTCTTCTTTTACATTCTTTTCTCCATTACACTTCCACAACCTGCATAAGAGATTGGAACCTCCTGTTCCCCCTCATACACCATCCAATCACATTCATTCACAATGATACTTCTAATCACTCCTTAATCACTTCATTAAACATTCATAATCAATCCAAAATCCAATGAAAAACCCATAAAAACACATAAAAACTCAATGAGCTTCTACAATAATTAACACTAATCACAAGAGATGTTTATACTTGCCTTTTTGGAAGCTATTAGCGAAAAACCCTCTTTTACACCAAAACCCCCTTACATCTATTCTATTTACATTTAGAGTCAAATGACTCCTCACTTGGTCCATTTGGGGTTTAATGAAATCGCGTCTATCATGAAAGTTGGCGTACTCTTCGAGATACACACGTTGGTATCAAGAATTTTTGTATTTGACGAAATACGTGAAAACCCGTATTTACGAAAAAATCCTTAGTTCACCTTGTTTGAGTCTAAACTCATCTTAATCTATTTAATTTCATTCAAATCCATTTCACTAGGCTTAATGTGTTATTGGAGACTGATTTATTTTACTTGGGTCATTAATCTTGATTAGTTCGGATCGGGGTGTAACACATTGCTAAAACAAAGGAGTTTCTAGATGAACCCACATTAACTTTTGTGGTTGGTTGTTATATTATTTTATACTCTGTTGTATTGAGATAATTACAAATCAAAGAAGATTCTACAGGCTGTACAAGATAACCATTACAAAAGCATAGAAAAGGATGAGGTGGAGAGGATAACAATCACTTGGTTATAGTTGTTGGAAATTTACAGCTGTGAAGAGATATTGTGGGCCTGAATACAGTCAGACCCAATGGGCTGAACTGAATGCTCTTTATCAGCCCCTACATATGATGTAGGGGTGCTCATGAACTGGGATAACCAAGGCCGGCTTACATTGAGCTTGATTTCGGTTCTGTTCATAGGCATGTGGGCTGTACCTGGGGCTGAAAAAAAAATTTTTTTTTTTGGTCATTGCTAAACGGGCTGTGCTTGGGCCAATATATTCTAAAAGGCCTGGCTCTACATATTTAACGCATGTGTATATATTTTGAAAATGGGATGGTAGCCTGAATTCCTGGCCCATGGGATATGTTTCTATACAGAAATGATCATGTACATCCTTACATTGAGCAATTACGATAAGAACTTCGAGTAGGCCCACCTTATGATCCATTCAAATAGTTCACACATGAGACTAAATTCCATTCATGTGAATTTGCATTTCTTGCCATCAGAGATGGAAATAAGATTGAGTACTCGAGGTACATTCTCCATTCATTAATTTCGATAGTGCCAACTACCTAAAGTCTCTTTTTTGTTCTGTGGAGCAGAACCACCTTTGATCACCAAAAACCAAACTTTTTATTTATAAATTTTGAAGTCCGGTGGGCCTGGACCTGCTTTTTCATAGTTTCACTCATATAGGAGCTCACCCTATTGTAGATTGATCTGGACTCTCGATCAGGTTTAATTTCTCTGACCATAATGGCAAAGTCCTATAGTAAATGGTCAGTTTTGTTGCCTATATTTCCACTGACAACTAAGTTTTCAACTCGGGTGGGCCAGACTCAAAACCCTCGTTCCCGCCTGGACCAGAAACTGAAACGTGAATGGGCTTGCTCAGATTCAGGTTGAGCTTGAGACTTGACCTTGAACCCGCCACACTTAGAGGTTGGGTCTGAGTTTAGACATCAGGTACCCAAAGTTATTACCTATTGTTGGGAAGTCCCACATCCAACATCGTCCAAATCCTGAGTTGGATATAGCTTCAAGTCTCTGTTTAAGCCTTCCACCTATCAACTTAAACTTTTGGATTTGCACCTAAGTATCCGTCTCTCCAATGCTCTCTAACTTGAATGATTACCTAGAACAAGGGCTTCCTATTCCCACTCATGTGGGCTCTCTTGGGTCCCAACCTCTACTTTGGGGTATACAAAAATGCTAGGACTCCAAAATTTAATTATGAAAACCCTTTTTGAATATTCACCTTTAATTGTAGTTGGAAACCTTTCCGAGTGGACTCTTGACTTTCATGAGTCATCTCATTTTGATGAAGAACCGAGTCAAATATAGGAGAGATTCGGCCGAGTCATCTTTATTTTAATAAGTTGTTTGCATGTTGAATTATTAATTACTTATTTTTAAAAATTATGCATGATATTTGGAGTTAGTAACTTTTCAATAATTAATATTTATTTCTAAGTAATTTGAAACAATTATATCTAATTTTGAAAAATTAATATTTATTTTTAAGTAATTATGCATATTTGGAGTCGGTAACTTAAAAAATGATGTTTGGAATGTAATTTAGAACTTATTTCAATATTTGGACTAACAAAATATATAATATATAATATTCTTTCTTTTGCTTTTCTTATTATTGTACTTTTCTTGCATATATGAATTTATTAATTTATATTGATTATCATGAATAAATGTAAATAAATATATACATATATATTTTTATAAGTAACATATTCATTTCTAAATATTCTTGAAATTACTCTTTCGAGTTTCCGCATTAAATCTATACGATTCAATTTTTTTGCATCGGACAAGTCAAGTCCAAGTCATGACTTTTCCAACCTTGCCTTTGACTCTTTGTTCTTAACCACATATAGAAATACAATGCTAAATATTCATTTAGATGAAACAAACGCACTTAATAAACTAATAAAGAAGGCCCCTACATCATTGGTTGTAGTCATCTGATTTAATGTTGTTTCATTTCCATGGAAGTGATCCTCATAATTGACACGCACAAGAAATCTATAGAGAAGTCATGAGATGAAGAGAAAAAGAAGAATGGAAACAAAAAAGAAGAAAAGAAAAATAGAACAGTTATTTAGTTGTCAATTATCTCGCACGGAGCGCACCCACAGCATAGCACTATCATCTACATCCTTTTTCAGCGCCAACTTTCTTCGAATTCAAGATATGTTGACTATTTCTACCCAAGCGACTTTATGCAACCATTTTGTTCATATTTCTCCACCTCTTGACATTCAAGATCCTCTGAAGGGTTTGACATCCATCCAAGATAGAATAGAATGACTGTATCCAATGCATTGTATTCGTTGAGCCCCTAATGTTGTTGGAAAGCAAATTAGCCTTCTATCTGTATGCGAATCATCAAATGGAAAATGAATCCAAATGTACTAAGCACACAAATCAGGAAAATTGCAGATAAAATTTTGAGCCACGCTGCCACACTGACCAAGATATGAAACTACTATACAAGATTTATAAGGAAAAAAAAAAAAATACTAAGGAAAAGTATTAAGAAAAAAAAAAAAAAACAAAATATGAAAAGGAGAGATTGTAATGGTTTTTTCTTTCTTTCTCAAGTTTGTCCAAAACTTGAGGTGTTACATAAAAAAATGCATTATTACTTTTTGACATTTACTCAGAATCTACTTTGTCGTTACAGTAGTTTAGACACTGTAAACGAATTGGGATCTTGTGAGAATTGTTGCAGCTAATATTGTGCAAACCCGTTTGTGGAGACCACCTATGACCATGCCTATCACAGGAGAGGAGGGGATAGATCGAAAGATCAGGATGAAATTTAAGGAAGATGCAAATATCACCCACATTATACATTCTCATCCCTTAGATTTAAGACCCCTAGCTAGCTCCAATGATTTTTGAAGACATCATTTTTCTGAATTTCAATCAAACATCGAGTGATGATTGTGAAAATGCCTTTAATTGTTACTAGAATGGATTACTGATTCTTATTTTAATCAATACAGCGGAAATAAACCAATTAGGCAATAGAGAACTAGCTATCTACCAATCACACACCACAAGAAAGTAGACACAATATTTAACGTGAAAACCCTATCCAGGTAGAAAAACCACGAACTAGAAATCAAGATTTCATGAACAGTTACAAGATATACTCACAAGCTCCTTTACCTCAGTCTGTACCTCGACCTAAGGACTGTAGTTATTCTTGCAAAGAATCCACTGACACGACTGCCACCGTGCCCCGTTCTCGTTACTTGATCTCCTCGCATCTTGATAATCAAGATGATCAATCTTCTACAAGAAAGGTAGAAGCAGCAACGACCTTCTAGAGCAGCCCTTCAGAACGGTATCTCAATGGCTCTAGAGAATAAACTCTCTCTATGATATCTCTAACTCAGATTGATGAGAGTGGTGATGATTTCTATGTCGTGTGCTTCAAGGTTGAGAAAAACATAATATTTATAGCCCCAAATTCGTGTCTAAGACTTAGTGCACAAGTAGGATTCAAATTGGGAAACATAGTGTCAAAGGAAACACTACTAAAATCAGAATTAGAAGACTTTCCCAAAATCTGCGCCCAGTTCGCTCGAGCGAACCCATCATCCGCTCGAGCGAATGAGGTTCTGTCTCAGCGAAATATTTCTTCTGTCAGGCATTTGGGCTTTTAAGCTTGACTTCGCTCGAGCGGATGGAACGATCGCTCGAGCGGACCCCTTTCAGGTTGATCCGGAAATTCAGCACATGTAGATTTTCTTCAACCTTTTGAGTCATTCCAATATTCTATCTTCAGAGACTTTTTCTAAAAAGAATTACAATTCAAGGGACTCAGAGTTTTGTCCAACCAATGAATTTAGCCAATACTAAAAATCCTAACAGATTGGAAGTGTTAAATTTGGACTTTCGTAAGTACTAGAGTTAAATTTGGACTTTTGTAAGTACTAGAGTGTGTAAGTTCATTGAGGGTAGTATCGGCACGGCCGAGAGTGAACACCAACGAGATGCTCTTTCTAGTTTCTTATTTCTCCTCCTGCTCTATTCAAGCAAGTAAAAGAAGGCAACACAACTCAAATAAAACAAGAAATCGTAAGAAATGAGCTACACCTGTGTGAATATCAAACCTCCAAAGTGAGCGGCATTTCATCTTATATAAACCTTTACTATATATAATATATCCCTTTGACAGCAGACAGGTGTAACGTCTAGAATACATACATACTCCATGATTGCCAGCCACCATAAGATTTTACACATCCGGAGCGAGACAATGAGAAAGCATATGTCATGGGCAGTAGCAGGTGTCAGGCAGTCAAATTAGAAATTGTCCAGGATTGGGAAAGAAACAAGTAGATATATATTATCGCAATTTGGTCAACTGAAAGAAGAAACCTACTACCAATCTCCTTTAATATATAATCTCTCCCATCTTTTATTTTTCATTAAAATGACCAATTAGAAGTAATGTGAGTGCAATTGAGTTCCTGAGATAATGCATGGAGCACCATGTCACTTTTGTAAGACTCTTAAGGCCTGTTTGTTTTGTATAATTGATTATGTAGGATTGTATTTATATAAGTGGTAAAAAAAAAATGAAGAACCAATGGTATAGAAATATTCGAAAATGATGGTAACGTAGCCTTTCATTAAATGTAAATTGAATATTTAATATGTAAATTGTTGGAAAAGCAGAGGAACAGCAAGAGAGAAAATCGTTTTGTGTATCTTAAACGATGATGGAGAATGATGGAGATGCTCTATTATATAGAGATACAGTCTGTTCCGTTGGGTCTTTAATCCCTAACGTTAAAAACATTAAGGCCATATTCACCCCCCTGCGCGCGATATACACGTAGGATGCGCGTCACGGACGCACGCCCGGTTAAACTTTTTTCGGGGCGATATACACGCAGGATGCGCGTCACGGACGCACGCCCGGTTAAACTTTTTTCGGGCCAACCACCCCGAGTCAAGCCCGACTCGAATGTGCTCATAGGGCCCATGACAAAATGCTCTATGCCAGGTTAAACGTTTTTCGGGCCAACCACCCCGAGTCAAGCCCGACTCAAATGTGCTATAGGGCCCATGACGAAATGGTCCAAAAGTCTTTAGTAAATATAGGAATGAAAACATTTATAAAGCCTTTTCAAAAGTTGGATTTTAGCAATGTGGGATGGCTTGTTTTCAACAACCTACACTCCCCGTAAAACAAAAAGGCAAAAGAGCAAAAGGACAAAAACACTTTTTACAAAAAAAAACACCTCTAGAATTTTTAAAACAAACAAAAACCCAACATAAATTAGAACAAGGGATGATGAAAAATGAATGTCATGTTAAAAATATTTCGGTGGAGCTCATCTCACAATGAACTCTTTTGTATTGAATTCCGGGGTATTTTATACATACAAGGAAGCCTTAGCAACTTATAGGAACTTTTAAGAACATATTATTGGAAAGGTATTAATTTGAAAAGTCTCTATTATCACCATTAGCGCTGCAACCAAGACTTTACTACCCAGGCGCTCCAACCAAGTCTTTGTACCAGTAGAAGAAAGTTATGGGAAACGAGCTTGTGGGTACACGTGTGAAAACAAAAGATTGGCATGTCACTTTGATAAGTAAGTGAATTCGAATTCCACTGCCAGAGGCCCAGAGAGCGACAAATATTGGCCCCGTTAGATGAACTCTATATGGCTGGCGGCCTTAAAAGGTCAATGCAGTACGTGTCACGTGCAGAGCAACGACATGCTGATAAACAGAATTTAGGTGAACCACGTTACCTGTTTTCAAGATCACTGGATGCAATGCACAAGAGTAAAGTTCGGTTCCTCTTATTTCCAAGTTTTGCAAAGTTCAGCCATATAGAAACATGTAAATTAAATATTACAAATACTACTCTTTAGTATTTTATGGTGTTTGTTTTGAGAGTGAACTCAACTTTTATTAAGAGGCTGTTAATTTGTATACATTACAATACATAAGAATTTAATTCATAAGATGGTTAAAAATAAGAGGATTTAACCAAAAAAATCCCCTTAGACTTGTCAAAGCCAAAAAAACGCCATCAATGTTTTATAAAGACCATAGTGATCACAGGAGCTCTGTTTGGTATTTTTTTTTTTATTTTCCCTCTGAGCGGGGATATCCCTGCTCCTTTTTCTTTAAAAAGTCTCAAAACCCTTTTTCCCCTTTTCATTCTTCTCCCATCTTCTTCTTCCTTCCACAACATTCAAGCTCGACCACCTATGGATTAAAACCTCAATCCTTCTTTTGCAATTACCAACACTAATGAAGAAGAGGAGGCAAAAACTTGTCTGAGCTTCATCAGAAAAAGATAGCGAACCTTCTCCCTAAGCAAACCTTAGCACTAAAACAGAATGCCCAACTAAGAAGATGGTCCAGATCCATCATCCAAGTGAACAAGTCAGCAATTTGTACTCCATAGGAGGGTTAATTTGTACACCACCCTAACCATTTTTCCTCTTTCTTCTCTTCAATGTATATGTACTATTGAAATAGATGATGGTGATTAGATTACAGAGAGAGAAGTGGATAATGGAAGGGAAAATGAATAAGTTGTAATTGCGACGGTCGTATTCTCCTTCTGATCTGGTCTTTTGGTGTTCTTTTTCTTTGAAGGATCTCAGCTTCAATGTCGTGGAAGGGAGAAGAAGATGGGAGAAGAACGAAAAGGGGAAAAAGGGTTTTGCTACCCCAGTCTTTGTGTAGGCGGGGATATCCCCGCCTCCCTGAGTGCTGACTCTCAGAGTGTTATCAGTTAAGCTGGGGATATCCCTGTCCAAATTAGTGATGTGAACGGGGATATCCCCGCTTGTGTTAGTGTTGTGAGCGGGGATATTCCCGCTCACTAGAGTATTGTGGGTGTTGTCTCTCAGAATTGTATCTCTCAATTGAGGAATTATGACCAAATGTCCATTCCTTATTGGGCTAAAGCCCATGTGTATGTAACTGATAGAATTCCAAAACTATTTTCAAAGTTTAATCAATTCTATGTTAGTCAATGCCCATGCCCATCCCCATATCCAACCATTTTTATGTAAATAAAAGCTGATGTCCAATTCTATCATCTTCTATTACAACCAAAGCCAATGCTCATTTGTATTAGTGAAATATGATCTTTTTATCATAAGAAAGTTAATGTGGACTAACCATCTCCTTAATTGAGTAAATATTAATTATCCATCAAGGAGATGGAAGCTTTAATAAGTAGTTTCAAACATCAACTTTTTGGGTAAAACAGAAACACATGTGGAGATTAATGTTATAGGTTTAATCAAATGTAAAGATAGTAAATCTAGACAACCAACATCTTTAATGGAGCCCAAACCTTCCTACTTAAAAGAGTAATACAAATGTGCATTGGCTTTGGCTGTAATAGAAGATGATAGAATTAGGCATCCACATTTGCTCACATAAAAATGGACGTGAAGGTGGAAGTTATGTATGAATGTGGATTGACTCATGTGTCTGCTATAGAATTGTCCCCGCCCAGCTGGCTGTATCCATACTTATGAAACTCTATTTGGGCTCAGATGGGCGGGGATATCCCTGCTCATAGCACTAACACAAGCAGGGATGGGCGGGGATATCCCTGCTCCCTGCCCACAACACTAACACAGGCGGGAGAAGATTAGCTATCAAGAAGACGAGTCTCCTCTACTCTACTTTTCTCTTTGAGAGACAAAAAAAAGAAGAATAGCAACAGTAATGAAGAAAAGTACTTAAATGAAAAATACTAAAATGGGTGCATGTTACATATGTTGTATGGAGAAGATGGAGGGGTTTTGGATTTGGACTTGGATATGAATATTTGGTTCTGATAATGGTAAAGAGATGAAGCGTCGGTGAAGCACTTTTCTTCTCATTGATTTGCCCTTTTCAATCAAGGGATCTGCAAAGTCCAGTTGCTTCCTCTCTTCTTCAATGAATCCTTGCTCAGAGAAGATGAGTCTTTGCTAAGATAAAATGGGCAAAAGAACGAAATTGAGAAAATGGTTTTGGGTTTGAGACCATTTAAGGTAAAAGGAGCAGGGATATCCCTGCTCAAAGAAAAACTAAAAAAAAGTATCAAATAGGGCCTTTGGGACTATTATGGTCTATATAACACATTGATGGTGTTTTTGGCCTTTAACAAGTCTAAAGGGATTTTTCCGGTTAAATCCTCTAAAAATAAAGATTCAAGGTGACTTGTCAAGTAGGAAAATTAAATAATACTTAGAAAAAAAAATCAAAAGAATTTTATTATTTGATCTTTATTTTTAACCACCCCATCTATTTTAATTCAAATAAATAAAACTTAAGTGAAATTTGACTAGGACTAATATAAAAGAAGTAGATTTATTTTGAGCAGTTCAAACTTTTTTTTTAGAAATCCAATAGAATTTCTTATAAGCGAGCCTTCACAGATCTAGACTCGAAGAAGTTAGCCTTTTCTGCAGGTGTGCATCCCCTCCCCTTAGTAAAACTTAAACACTTTGTAGCGTGTCTCCCGTCAGGTGTTTATTGGCCATATCTCATTCCTGTAGAGTCGATTGACTTAAACCAACCTTATCTTCTGTGAACGTAAGCAAATGAATTTATTTAGGTCTCTTACTTGGTCACTGAACTCCAGATGTAGCGGTGGGATTAGAGATATTGTTAGGGGTAATAGGGACGGATGGCTGTCTCTTGGATGGTGACTTGCAATCTCATAACTCTAAATTATTAGTTTATATTTTACAAGAAAACTCACTTTCCGTATTTTATTGTAAACAAATCATAAGACACCTGCTCATTGAAACTCGCTCATTTATATTGTTTTTCTAATTGTTTCTATCAAAATGCCTTACCTTTTAGGAAACCTAGCCTTTCAAATTCAGCTTTTGTACTGTCTTAGTTTAACACGTCTGTTTGTTTGTATGGAATTGAATTTCATGGAATTCATGATAAAAATGGGTTGAAGAAGGATTCTTAAAATTATGAAAATCTATACATGGCCATCATTAAACTATTTGGTAGAAAATAATTACCCAACAATCAACTTGGTAGATCAAAATCTGCCATCATAAGGATCCAATCTACACCTCAATTTGCTATCCTTCATTTGCATGAAATTAAATAGATAGGAATTTGGGATTTGTGGCCAAAAAAGGCTCCAAAGAAAGACTTTTAAACAGAGGAGGGATGAAGAATATAAGGTGGAGTCATGGAGGTAGATGAGACTTTGACTTTCATAGTATTTGAATTAATATGGTAATGACAGGGCGGGTACATCATTGCACTGTTTTTTTTTATTATTTTTTAATTATAGTGGAGATTATGTTATTTAGTTTGGAATATTCACCTTTGTTTCGTCAAATCTAACTTGTATTCATTTTTGTTTTTGAGAGATTCATGTGATGGTCATATCTGGATATTCATATTTGTTTCTTCAATTTGAACCACTTTTATAAATACAAGTCTTCAGAATTTCTAGGAATTCAACTGCATGTAACAAAGAGGCTCTTAAATTTGCAATTTACTAATGGTTCAATAGTAAGACATCGTTCTTTCCATAGGATGATCAAGGATCAGACCCTTTGGGAATTTTTTTTTGTTAGAAATTGAAAACCCTATACCACCTTTGTGTGGGACAATTGTTTCATTTCCCATATTCTTTTGATTCTGTTTTCAAAAAAAGCATATTTATTTGCATTATAATAAATAGGAATTGATCACATAGGACTTATGCCATAAGTGGTTAAAATAGAATTTCAATACTGAATTTTGAAAAATAATCATCCAATTTTGAGAAATCTTCCTTCTCATTTGATTTCCTAAAAAAGAAAGGTTATTTGATGATATTCTTTGAAAATTGACCTATGGTTCTCATTTTTAACTACTAACTGCGTTAGTTAGTTTTATGCATTTAACTTCTATGTATTTTCATTTAAACAAACAACCCAAAAAGGAGATGTACACCCTAAAAAGGAGATGTTAATTGATTTTCCTTTTTAAAAATCTACTTTTGGTTTCCATCTCTAAATACTTAAACAAAGTTTTATATGTTTTAATGCAAACAATTGGCCATGATTGGTGACTATAAAAAAATTTAGAAGACGCAACTCCACAGCCTGCCGGCCAACATAGCCACAACAACAGCAAAAATAAAATAAACCCAAGTAAATCACTTTAGCGATTAATTTAACAGGGATTAGTGGAGTAGTACAATCTGTCCTTGATATCAAATCGACACAAAATCTCACTCCTCCAGTGGCCAAAATCCGAGTGTGGTCGATCGTTTAAAAAGGATAACCGACGGGTGTCACCTCATTTTCAAATAAATTAAAGCCCCAACTTTACACGTATCAGTGCGCATCGTCGCTTGCTGCGAAGATACGGTGCAAGAAAGCGTCACTTCAGCGTATGCTTGACGTATGTCTTTAAAACGTGTCTGCGTATTGTGTGAAGGACAACATGGAGAGGAGAAGAATGCAAAAAATGCTTTTCATAGCACGAGGCCAAAAAACGAGAACTGGCTGCTATCGATGCCGTTGTCCGCGGGGCTCATATTTGGAAATTAAATTGAACACAAGAACTTCAATTTGAATAATATTCATCGTTATATTAATTTAAGAGGCTTTTGGCGGTAGGTCTTTCATCATCTAATTTTATAGCCTAAGATTGACGATATTTTATTATACCGACAAATTCTCATAAAAATGAGGTAGTGGAAAAGACAAAAAAAAACCCCTATACACGTCAGCAAAAGCAGACCTTAAACAAATTTATCTGAGTTTTGGAAAAACTCAAATAAATTTGCCAAATGAGTTTTACCGGAAATTAACATAAGTTTTCAGAAAAACTTAGATAAATTTCCTGTTTTTCTAAGTTTGCTGTTAATTTTTCTACTCGGATAAATTTGTCTTGCCTTTCGTAATGATGTGAAATGAGAAAGAAGGGAAGTTAGAAACTTACATATTTGAATAACCAAAGTCAAAGTGGTTTTTCAGTCCTTTCATCTGTTATAGTGTTGGTAGCAGGCAGCAAGATATTCAATCCAGGCTGTATCTACAAATTTGGGTCTATGGCGCTCAATTCCACACCTCAATGTAACTACAAGATGGTCCACAAATTTTAAAGAAAAAGGAAACCACTCAAAAGAGAAACATAATAACATCAGTGTATCCCTTCAAAATTTTACAATGGATGCCACTATATAAAAAAATAATCATCTGTCAAGAACTACTACTTCATTTGGCACCCCACTCTCTGTCCTCCCAAATTAGAAAGAAAAAAAAAAACCCTCCGTACTGGAACAAGAATATGCTTCAGCTCTCTGTAGCCAAATTTTTTTTTTTTTTGAAAAACTTGACTCGCATAAGACACATTTCACTAATAATTCCACAAGACTATGAGGGACCTATGATGAACAAGGGCTGGCTCTCGATCAACTCCCAGAGATGCCCAACATAATTTACATGGCCAATGAGATAGAAGAGAACAACCTTGATACCAAAGTGATCCTTCCCTTTCCTGAGTTCTGCTAGAAACTCAGATAAATTTGCCAAAACTGAGATAATTTATCTGAGTTTCGGCAAATTTATTTGAGTTTTTGTCCAGTTTATCAAAGTTTCTGAGAAATTTATCTGAGCTCGGCGACACCAAAAGTCAGAATACGGAAAATCAGATTGTAGTAAAAATCGAAATCCAAAACAAGAACACTTGATGACCATGATCCAATTGAGAAAAGAGAGAGGGAAAACAAGCAAAATAGCAAACTGCTCTATTTTAAATCAGTTGTAGAGAGAGATTTGGAAGAGATTTCAAATGAAAAAGTAAGAGAAGTGAAATCGTTATCATCTTTAAAAAAATGAAAGAGAGAAAATCGGAAGTCATGGTGGCGACAGAATGTGCTCTGCAACGATACTCCACAACCATGGAAACGAACAAAAAATGGAAAATGAGAGAGAAGAAGAAGGAATGAGTTCTCTGGGACAACAAAGAATAAGAGAGAACTTGGCATAGAAATGATGGTTGAAATGAGCAAATTAGTAATGAAAATATATAACGTGGCATATTATGAACCTTTCACCAAAATATCTCCAGCTGTCTGGACTAAAGAAATTAGAGAAAAAGTTGTTGTCCTTGATGCCTCAGAAAACCGTGCTCAGCGACTGTTGGCTAATTTACCCTTAATTTAATCATCCGTGACTCAAACACACCCTCATTGATACACCCACATTCCAACCACATGAACTATAGCTTATGATTCAATTGCAATATTTCTTGATATCAAAATAAATTGTTTTGAGTTTTTTTTTTTTTTTTTAATTTCATTTGTAACATTTCACGAGGTTGGTAAAGAGGGCCTCCTTCCTTTTTGCGAATCAGAAAGAAAAATCATTTGAGTTGAATAGCCCTCATTTTGTGCAGTTCTTAACTCAAACCTTTGGCTCTCACTCAAATTGTGTATCTTGAGTTTGTTTTTTAACTTAACAATTTGAGCTCAGGCTTAACGCAAAGTATTAAATCAAGCTTGAGTCACAAACGAGAGGCTCGTACTCATTAGATATTTTATCTTATTTTAGAAATATCGATCAAGACGTTCAAATATGAGCCTCGACAAACAGGGCGTAATCCTATTGGGTCCATCTCAACATGTCGAGTGTATCTTTTCTGTAAGTTGTCACTCGTCGAATCACAAACGAGAGGCCCTCAAGCTAGCGAGATTCGTGTGAACAAAGAAACGTATCCAGTTTCCTAGACAATCAAAGTTATACAATGCAAGTAATCTTAATGTTTGGATAAATTGTTGGTTCTAACTTGCAGCTTTTGCTGAATTCCCTAATCCAAAAGCCTGCCACATATTTGCCAAGTTTTGTAAATAAGCATGTGTATAAAGTATACCTTACAAACGCATTCTCATTGGAAACGTATACAGGAAAAAAGATTTGAATGGTGATGCCTCAATTTTCAACACCAAATAAAACTGATCATGACAAATGGGATTTACTTTAAACTAACATCCGTCTTTTGGAAAAAAAAAAAAAAAACTAATAATAAAATATTAGGTCGTCCGAAGCTCAATTCAGACGCCCTTGCACAAACACAGCCATTGAAAGTTGACACTCAATCATTATTCAACCCTCATCCAGTATCGATTTGAACCACAATTGGAAATGTGCTCATAAAGCAAATGATTCAAAGCCTGGGCTGAAGTCAACTTCTTCACCGGTAGATTGGGTCAGTACTCAGTAGCACATACTCTGAGAACAGCGTAAAGGCCCAGGGGCCAGGAATTGATCACCGGCCAACTATGTGAGATTTTCTTGGCTAAACCCAATGGGCAATGGTTGATAACAACAACTCTAATTTGAGAGAGATTTTTGACAAACTTCTAATTTGCCTCATATATCCATGCATCACAATTCAATTTCTTGAACCACATGGGCCCCACACAGCACCGATATCGGGTATCATAGTAACGGAATTGTTCATGATTAATTTCCCGTTTAGGAAACTTGGTCACGTGGCACTGACAATTTCCACAAGTCAAATACGTATGAAGAGTCAAGAGTCTCCCCCTATCTGAAAACTGCTTACAATTCATGTTCTCAAATTATCATTCTAGAAAAGTAAAACCGCCGCGCCCAAAAAGGCCGTGTAAACCCGCGCCCTTTGGCGTTCTCTTATCTTATCTTACAAGCAAACGACCCTCTCCGGCTCTCCAGTTTCCCGGTCACCAAACGCCCACTATCCCTTTCCCATTCGCATTTCTACCCTACCCATTTTGTGTTCACGCAACAACGACATCTCCTACCGCCACGTGCCCTCTCTATCTCCATCTTTTTTGTACGGTCACCGGTCTCCCTCCGACCTCTATTTATAAAACCCACGTCCTCCTCCTTTCTTCTAACTTTTATTTCTTTTGAGCTTTCGGTTTTCTTCACATCTGGTTTTCCCTACTATTCCATCATCTCTACGAATCTCTTTATCTCCTTTTCTTCCTCTATTTAATTCCATCTCTGCCCCTGTTTCATGCAAAGTAACCAAGTATGCGAGAGGGCAAAGGTGGAACGATGATTGCAGACACGATGACGACGACGAGCAACAGCAGCAGCCTCCCCCGTATGAAACTCTCAAATCTCCTCTCTTCCAGCACGAACAGGAGCAGCAACGTGGACGACCATGACCATCCTTTTAGAATCAGCAACGCATCAGATATTAACCATTCTAGTGCCGCGAGCACTCCCTACATGATGTCTCCTTACAATGCGAACTCTCCGTTCGCCAGATCACCCTGGTTTCGCAGCTCCATGGTAATTCCCTACTCTACCACCACCACTGATGAGAACTTCCATTCTAACGGGCTCATCGGATCGCTAGTGCGCGAAGAAGGACATATCTACTCGCTCGCTGCCTCTGAAAACCTCCTCTACACCGGATCCGACAGCAAGAACATCCGGGTCTGGAAGAACCAGAAGGAGTTCGCGGCATTCAAATCCGCTAGTGGATTGGTGAAGGCGATCGTAATCTCCGGACAGAGGATCTACACCGGCCACCAGGATGGGAAGATCCGGATCTGGAAGGTCTCCTCCAGCAACCCGACAGTCCACAAGCGGGTCGGTACGCTCCCGCGTCTTAAAGACTATATCAAAAGCTCGATCAATCCGAATAACTACGTGGAGGTCCGACGGAACCGGAGCTCCATCTGGATCAAGCATTTCGATGCCGTCTCTTGTTTGAGCTTGGACGAAGATCAAGGGCTTCTCTACTCGGGTTCCTGGGATAAGACGTTGAAGGTCTGGCGGATATCCGATTCCAAGTGTCTGGAATCGATAGCCGCGCATGATGACGCGATCAATTCCGTGGTCATTGGATTCGACGGTCTGATTTTCACGGGATCAGCGGATGGGACGGTTAAGATGTGGAGGAGGGAATTGCAAGGGAAGAGCGTGAGGCACGTGCATTTGCAGACGCTGCTGAAGCAGGAGTCGGCGGTAACGGCGCTGGCCGTTAATCAGACGGCTTCCGTTATCTACAGCGGGTCATCGGACGGTCTGATTAATTTCTGGGAGAAAGGGAAGCATCTGTCACATGGTGGGATCCTCCGAGGGCACAAGCTGGCGGTGCTGTGCCTGGCCGCCGCGGGGAGTCTGGTGGTGAGCGGGTCGGCTGATAAATCCATCTGCGTGTGGAGGAGAGAGGGTGGGACCCACACGTGCCTGTCCCAGCTGAATGGTCACATGGGCCCCGTTAAGTGCTTGGCCATGGAGGAGGATCAGGAGCATCAGGAGGATGGATGTGATCGACGGTGGATCGTGTATAGTGGTAGTCTTGACAAGTCCGTGAAGATGTGGATGGTGTCTGAGCAAAGGAACTGATGATGATCATCTAAAGACGATGGCCCACTTACAGTAAAATGTTTGGAGGGTGTATTCTCCTCGGCCGTCCGAATGGGCCCCACACAGTATGAGATACGGACGCGGAGATTTTGCGGACATGTTTGGGCACATGAAGTGAAAAAACCACCACGTGTAGGAAGTTGGAATCATCTCCTATTTAACTACGTGGCGAATTTCTATTGGCTGGTCGGGTAAGGTGGGTGGGGGCTGTAAATAACTAAATGTTAATGAGTCTTGCTGTACATACAAGGAATGAAGGGTCGCCGAATACAATATAGAATGGGAAAAATGCTATTTGTCCCGACTTTTGGGACCGATCCGTGGACCGGTCCCAAAGTCGGGACTCAAATAGCAGGGCTCATAGAATGGATAGCAAATGGAATGTATATATTTTTTTTTTTTATCCTTTTTTGATAAATTATTGTAATTCCATTTTACCTTGAAAGAAGTGGGTGGAAGATGTTTGAAGGAGAAAATGAGACAGTTATTAGATTGGTTTTCTATTCATTGTTCTATATGGCTATTTGATTGGTTCTTTTGTATTTCTTGAGATCAAATTAAACATGGGTATTTGAATTTAGCAAGGAGAATATGTATGTCCTGTGGAAGTAACATCTGATTTTTTATACGATGAAATGTTGATTTATGTCTGTCTCGGTCAGATTTCGATTGCTCTATGTTGAAATGTTCAATGTTAATATGTGAGTTTTGGGCTTAGTTACCTGTGTGAGGGATGAAATGAAATATAATTTAGTGATCAAATCAAGAGGAGGAAAAAAGAGGAATGAGTTACAAGAAAACACACAAAATTAAAAAAAATAAAAGACTACACTCAAAAGGCACTAAATGACAACCATTAACTGTATATTATTTCACTACTCATACAAATAATCAGTTTTTTAGGTTTATTTCTTGGCATATTTCTAGTTTGTGAAGAGTTGATTGAGATATTAGTGTTAGGATACTCCAATCTGAGAGTTTTCTAGTCATTCTACTTCAATAGTTCAGTGGGCCACTAGTATTCATCCCGCGCTTGTTCTTTTGTGCTAAGTGTACGTAATGTTAACACAATGTGATAGATATATAGGTACTACACACGGGCAATGACAAATCACAAATGGAGCCATCATTGATTGTTATAGCTGGCTGAGTTAAGCAAAGGGGCCTGTATTTTGAAGTCTCAAATTGCCTGACGATTATAGTTCATCCTTTTCCTGTTGCATCCATCTTTTGGGACCACGCAATTGATTGGCTTCCAGAAGGGCACGAGGAGGTTCTCGTTGTAAGGGTGTCCGAAGAAATGTTCCATCTACTTCCCAGTTAAGAAAGATTTGAGGGCTTCCGAATCCGATCTGGTGAAGGAGGAGATTGAAAGAAACACAACGAGAGCGATACAGAGGTGATCGTTGTGTGCCAGAAACTGAGAACCAGAGGTTGGAAAAGTCCAAGGAGGAATTCTATGGTCGGCTGCTTTGTCGCCAGTTATGCCCCCGCGGTTATGCCCTGGGAACTATGCCATTCTTCTCATTGGAAATATAAAGGGGTCCCACGAGAAGAGAGATCAATTAAAAATCCTTTCTGATTGGAAATTTCAAACTTTTGATTGGTGTTCACAGGTGTAAGTTACTTGCTTTCTACGATAGATTAGATTTTTAATCTAGAAGAGTTTGTTTGGGTTGGACATGGCTGTAGTAGTGACTGTATCCAAGTTGCCCTTAGGCCATGTGTTTCTTTCCAACTGAAAAATGGGGAACATAAAATGGATGGTTAGGATGGGTTGGGCTTGTTACATTTATTTAGGATTTGTTTGTATAGTGCCGTGGAAGAAAAATTAGTAAATAATGTAGAAATGCAAGTCTAAATGGGGAGGTTGGACTCATTTCTTATTTCACGCAGGAAAGATCCCACAAAAATTAAAGTTTTATATGGAGAGTACATTTAAAAAGAAAAAATTAGCGTGAAATAAAAACTGGCTTTTATGTTCTCAAAATTCTTCTCGGTTTGTTAACTCTACTAATGACAGATTCATGCATAAAAAGAATTTGGCATTAGAGTAGCAAAAAGTCTATTTGGACAAATTTCTTGGACAGAATTTTGGACAAACCCTATGGTATGGCTTGAATATCGGATATCCAAGCCATACCATAGGGTTTGTCCAAAATTCTGTCCAAAAAATTTGCCCAAATAGCATTACTCTTAGAGTAGGGTGGTTTGATAGTTTGTTTCAGCATCTCATTAGATTTTATGGCAAGAATAAGTACAATCCACAATGGATTTTATATGGTCAGACGTTGACAATGGGACAGAGGCAGGTTTTGGCAATATGTGCTTCATGGACTATATATCCCTAGGCTTCTAAGCATATCCAGGTTAGTGAACAGCCCTCACTTGAGTCCCCTGTCTGGCATAGGCTATAGGGCCCACCTGGATTATCCCTAATCATGCTCAAACCTGTGAACCGCGGCACATAGCTTGATGTGAAGTCGTACCGGGGCCCATGGGGCCATGTCAATCATGGATAAGCGGGGGTGGAAGGACTCAATGAGGTGTAGGGGTGTGCAAAACATCAACCCATTAAATCATCCTATCTATGGCTCTGGATCTCCTATCGTATCTATTACAAGCTTTCCCTATAACAAATTCTTATCCTCAAATTTCAATAAAACAGGTGTTGTCCCACCATATTAAAGTGAATTTTAGGGATATGTCACTTGAGAGGATGATAATAAGATAAACAGTTCAAATTATTATTACGTGGTTACATATTAGAATTCCGAACATATATTCCACATAAAGTTTGTAACAGATGCGACATGGGATCCAACCTCCATATCAATAACCCTCAAATCTAATAGAATTCTAAAAGGCATCATGTTTTAAAGTTTCCCATCCATCCATAAATGGATGAGTGTTTTTTTCGGCCTCACGCAGGATAGTGTCCATGAGGAGGGTTGACCTTTGCATAGGTGGGCCGGGCCACCTGTACTGAAACCTAACCACTTCCCTCTCTCTTGAGTCTTGACACCTGCCCTCCAATATATGACGCAGATTTTGACACTCATATTACATCATGTAACACTTAGGATTTAGTTGACTTCATGTCTCTAGATTTTTGGGTATGGGTAGCAAGGTTTGGGTGGCTTCCTGAAAAGGACTTGCGTAAATTTCTTGACAACAAGTTTGGTGTTCCTTAATCCTAATCTCCTCTTGCAATTCAGAGGCCAGGGTCCCCATTGCAGCAGTTAAGCTGTAGCATCGAACAGACGACAAATAAATCAATGGCATTTGTGTGCTATATTCCACTGTGATCAGTATGGATTTACCACCGTAAGCCCTAAAGTGTAGGTGCCCAACTCGTGATCACTTGTCAATGGATAATTACTCTGTTCTTACAAATTGTTTTCCATTGATTAAGCAATGTTCGCCACAATTTAATTTGTGGGTTCCATCGCAGAGAGGAAATGTCGAGTGGGCTATGATGTGGCCCTGCTCCATGCGGACTATTTGTGAGCAACAGACGAGCATAATTTGAGCAAGGACAGTTTAGATCGTTGGTTGGTTCTCTTCGTGTTGCAAATTATACAATCCATATAAATTTGATTTAGGACTGTACCTATCAGAGGATTGAATTGAACTCTTGATGATCTACTTAAAATTCTGACTTCTCCTAATCTAAAATCCGAACCTATAATTATATTAGAATTTGGATCCGAGCCTCTTGTATCCATGAAATGTGAATTCCCATGCGATCCAAGTAACCTCGATCATTGGGCTGATAATAGATTGATATTTAGAAGTTACAATGCGCATTATTCGTCTACATTTCAATTGACAAATGGGTGCACCCAACCCACTTTCATGCATGGTCCCACATGATTGGAGCTAGGTATGCAAATGGGTTGGATCTAAAGTAAAACCATGGTGTACCTGGACCAGATCTGTCATTATGGATCTGGATCCAAACGCAAAAATCATGCGTCGTATCTAGATTCATCATCAACTTAAAAAAATTGGAGCCAATTTTGAATTTGAATCTAAAATAAGATGTGGAGTACACTAGTCTAAATGGATAAATGATTTTAAAAATAATTAACGCTTTTTATTAAAAAAAGTATCTCAAATATGACTATAGCTCAAGGTATGTGGGCCCTTCAAATGCATATTTATATATTTGGTATGGGAATGTAATAAATAGTCCTTTATGTGAATCTCTAAGCAAAACATATATCCAAATATCAATTAGCCTATATATCATTTTATTTCTCTTTCATTTACATTTCTAGTACAAGATGCCTGCCTGACACCTTCACCTAGACGATAATGAATATTTGCCAAAGAGAAGCGATGGGTGTCATTTTCCAAGAAAAAAAGGCACTTTGAGAAATTATTCTACTTGGTCCCCGCACATGTGCTTAAATGGTGTGGACTGCCAAAAACATGTTGGCTTGTGTAACTAGTTCTATGCATGCCCAGGCCAGCGCCTCCAATTCTTTTTTTATTTTTTGGGTATTCCAGGCTAGGGGGAGCTGGCCCCCTAGTCCTCGGGCAAGGGGAGTAAACCTCGGGTTAGGTGTGGGTCCTCTGGTGAGAGAAATAGACCTCTAGCGCCTCCAATTCCTATTCTTCCCAAAAAGAGAGAGAAAAATACCATGGTGCTGGTTATGAATTACTTGTCAGCTGACCTTGCTTCAGTTAGATTCATGGTGAGGACGATAAAGAGCCAAGGAGTTTATTCAACAAAGAACATGGTGCGGTTAAGCTGGTAATGAATCACTTGAAGTTCAACTTTTGAATTTGTTGTATATCCACAATATTTCATTGTTATAATTAGTTATGATCAAGGCATTGAGAGCTGTGTATCTCACATATGTACTCCCTTATTGGGCTCAAATAATTCAATGAAGTTTCTCCCAAATATGTCAGTCTCCATTAAACATATAAACAGAAGATATAACTTGGTTTCAACCAACCAAATCAAGTTTTATATATATTTCTTCTCAGTAACTTCACTAGGATCCAGAACCTTTTAATTGCCTCACAAATGCTAACATAGACCATGTCCCTCCAGACCACGCCCTTCATCAAAGGTTCCTACTATATATCAGCAGCACAAGGCCCAAAACTTATTAGGGCCTTCTCGTTAGCTGGCCATAGCGTGAGCAGAGCCAAGGCCCCGTGGCAGTGTGCTGAATTTGACCTGTGTTTTTGAGTTGTTGTTTGGGCCAGGGCCTAACTTTTATGTCTTCAATCTTCATATAGGATTAATTATTGGAGCAGAACCACATAGTTGACCTTAGACTGAGCCTAGACCTGGCTATGACCATTTCCAATTGTAGACCTGGCTATGAACATTTCCAAATGACTACGGAAAAGACATGGCATGCAATTGGTTGGGCACCATGTGGCATAGACACATGAGTCCAAGCGCAGATCCAGAACTGCAGGCCGACAGCAATGGTTTGCCTTTCTTCAACCAGTTCCAGTAAGATTATGAATGACTTGATTACCTTTCTAATTAACATTAACCTCTTAAGAGTTTTCAGTATTTAGCCTTAACAACTGTATGATTGTGCTCTGCCTTGTCCTAAAGGGAGTAGGAGTTACAATGCCATTAAGTGTGCAGAATCCAATTATGGGATTCTATACAACCGTTTGATTGCACGCACTGAAATGTAGGGGTGCTCATGGGCAGGGCCTAGCTGAAGCTTGTTCAAGACAGATCAATTTAACTTCAGGCCTAATTTCATTCAAGGGGCCAGAAACTCAGACCCAGCAATTTCAAAATCTACACTAGACACCTCTCGGTGCTAAATATGTTGGCGCAGCTGCCAGCCAGACCTTTTATCAACTGTACCCCAGACCACCCTGTTTTACTATCTGGTCCTTCATTCTCCTGCTGTCTATAGAATTCTTAAATGCCCATTTTCTATTGTCGATATCTCGGCTGTTATTTTCATGGCGCTTTTTAGAGCTAGGCCAATGAAGCACAACACACACTGCCGCACAGAACTGCAAGGGATCCCATATTCATATTAACATCTTCTGTTAAGAGCTGTCCATGTTCTTATCAGGGGCAAAAACAAGAGGGAAAGGGCTGTTCATGGCCAACAAATGTGACTACTTGCTACAGTTTCAGGATAAAATATTTGTTTTTTCCGGGATTTGTTCATTCAGAGCTCATGTAATTGACATGCTAGGAATTCTATGGTGGTTAGAAACGAAGAAATAAAGGTGAATATTCATACTGACCATCAAATGATATTCCCCTTTAGTAAAAATGAGTCAAGGAGCAATGGTAAATGGATACTCAGCCAAAGCACTAGTACTTCAAATTCTTGGAAAGTTATGGTCTCATCTGCTTCACTACCTTCCATCCTTCGTCCTCACCGATTTGAAAGTCCTTAGTTGGAGCCCATTTGAGCATTATGTCATCAATTTCACACACAAAAACAATCAATATTTTTTCTTCTATAAGCTCAAATTGAGGATTTCATTGAAGGGAAAAAGCCTACTGTCTACACCCAGACACTTCAGCTAACCTAACTACTCAAAAACTGACTATATACTAAAGAAGCAACACAACTAACAAAAAGACTATGAAGATGACATATTAAGCCTAGGCAGGGCATTTGGAGAATTGCTTGTTGGAGGCTGAAGTTGGATATGGAGATGGGGAAAGCAGATCTGCAGGTTCCAAACTAGAGGAGACAATGCATCTTCACAAAAATTGGAAAATAGCAGCATTTATCTTGGCAAGGAAATATACAACTTCATTTGCTGACCTCAAACAGAGGTGCAAATGGCACTCTTGAAGATGAATAATCAGGTCCAACCATTTAGACTTAAATTGTATTCCAAACCGCCTTGTGGGGCCCTCTCCATCCATATGAATTCGTGGTGGGTGGTTGGATTAGAAGGGCCTTTACAAGAGTGTCAGTGATTCAAAAATTGCCACTTGATGGTCATAAAAACCTGACAAGGGCCCTCAGGAGCAAACAGCTAGAATAATTCAGCCCAACTACTTATTTTACATGCTCTTGACTATAAGGTTATCATCAGTAAATCAAATTGAAATTGAACGTGTAATCAATATTGGACAATTCCAGTCTAAGCATTCACCAAGCATATTCGTGGCTTCAATCAGTGCCACATGAAATAGGTTAGAGATAATTTTTCAATAGAAATTGTTTATTAAAGCAATAAAGTAACTAATAATGCACTCAATGAGCTGACAATTTCCAAAACTATACTCACATAAAGTACCATGACCAGCTATTTGAGTTTGCACCTCTTATTCTAGCATGTTACATTACAGAGGATGAAACAAATGGAAATACTTTCACCCATTATAGAGAATGAAGCAAGGATCTACTAGGGTAGACATACAAGGATGATACTTGCTTGGTCACTTCACTGCCAAAATTTCCAATCTCGTATTGTCTTCCAGGAAAACCACAATTCCAGACCAAAGGAAAAAAAAAAAAACATTCCCCTAGAGAAAAATTACCAACACCACCCCAAGGATGATGTTGAATGTCCATGTTACATTCCGAGTTTTTGCCAATGTTCTTGAAGCACGATCAGGAAAAAGTACTAAAAACTTGCCACATGAAATATACAGGCAAATACTCGATCATTCCCCCGCAGTATGGGGGGATAGTCACAATGCAGGCTTGCAGCAGCATTTCAAGCTCCCCAACTAGCTCTATCACAAAAAATGCAAGGACAGAAGCTATACAAGATCCAAGCAGTAACTCCAACCAACCTCTGCATAACGCCAACTTTAGTCTCCATCCCATCGATCATCAAGAACAGACATTGTGCTCTTTAGATCAGAGTGCCCATACTTGGAAGCTGCAAAACCATATGACCCAATAACCCCCACGAGAGTGAAGAAGACTGCAACGAATAGCTGAAGATTGGCGAGCAGCTCCCCTCGGACCTCACTGTCAGCTGACGAGCAGGAGACCATGTTGGTCTTGAGGAGGCACCCATGTGGCATCATGGGCCCGTAGAGGGTGAAGGCCGTCTGGTAGAACCAGATGCCCTGGAGGGTAATGGAGATGCCACTGATCAAGTCGACGGCTAAACTGGTTGGAAAAAGGGCCCCGGAAATAGTGGAGAGTACACAGAGTCCGATGAGGATGACAAGCAGGAGGTGGTAGTAGCCCTCCAGTCCTTTATGAGTGGTGGAGTGAAATGAAAACAGCAGGTATTCAGCACAGAATGCAGCGGAAGCCATCAAGCAGAGAGCTCCCTCTGGCAGAGGTAGATACCTGCAAGATAGAAATTGTTGATCCATTGGCAACATTTACAAGTAGGGTGGGGGGGAACCCGGTGAGATTGCTGTTTGGGAAATCAAACTACAACAGTAAGGGGCGGACCTGAAAACGAAACTAGGAGGGGCCAAATGAAAATTATTCAAAGAAAATTTTAACAATTTAGGGGTCAAAATAACAAAAAATTTGCCCCCCCTAGGCCTACATGTAGGTCCACCCTTGCAGTCAACAATCCTCACTCAAAATTGTAAGCAAAACACTAAACGAAAAAAAAAAAAATAGAATGGTAAGCAATCCACACTCATCTTGTAGCATCATTTATACATTTTTACTGAAAGTCAAAGAGTAATAATGCTTCTGGGTAAACTCAGTAGGTTTCTCCACTCTCTTTTTCATGGTTTCTAGTTAAATTTTTTTATTCATTTTACTGCGACTTCCGAAAATGTCAAATTACCCCACGCCAGCCAGCACCAGACATACAAAAATCCTCAATGAGCGCTGCTAAGAGAGAATATTTCATTGGCACATGGGACTGCCATAGGATCAATCCAACCCCACTACTACTCTCACAGCCCCAAAAAATTGGCACAAGCCAAACAAAATTAAGACTAATCCAGCTATCATTCATCATTGAAATCAAACTAAAAAACAGATGCTTCCTAAAATAATTGAACTTGAAGGCTATAGATAAGAGGCTAGGATTTTGTATAACTCTCCACATGATTGGTATGGCCTAAGTGGGGCCACGGGAGGCTATCCGAGACAACTTGTGGGGCCCACCTAGGGCCCCACCAATCATAGAATAGGTAGGTGGATCTAAAGACATAAACAGGAGCAGCACATATGTAAAATTTCAAGTCAGTCTAATCATCTAGCCCTTTTGATCTGTGTGGCCCTCAATTTAAATAGTTTTAAAAAACACTATTTTATTCTATTGCAGTCTAATGGTCCAGTCCATTTTGATTAGGATAGATCTCATCGGATACGTGACACGTGGGGCGGGTTTGATGATATTCCATTGTTCATGTGGTCTCTAGGTGGGCCCCACGGTTTCAATTTAGGTCCACTGAGAATTCTACCTTGTGAAGAAAGAAGTATAGATGGTTCTCCATATAAATGAAAAAATAGCAGTGGTTGTCAGTAAAAAAAAAAAAAAAAACCAGAAACGGTACGTGTCATACATAAATTAAGGGAACAAGGCGGAGAAAAATATAAAAAGATAATGAAGATGAGAAAGGTGGTTGAGCTACCTTTTTCTTTTCTTATTTTATTGTATTTTAGAAACCTAAGTATATATATTTTTCTTTTCTTTTTTCTAATTTTATTTTAAGAAGATAAGTATGTCCTCAAAACCCCTGAGTCTCTCACCGTCAACGCTATAGCAAAAAATAAATTGATCCCACGCTTATATGTGAAAGGGAGGTACATAGATCATGTGAATCATGTGGAATCGAGTAGTTTATTTCAAAAGCAACTTCTAAGCAAACTAGGCCTAACTATAAACAAAAGACGTGATAGATCATGTGAATTCCACTATCTCTTCCTTTATAAAGTTAACACTAATTAAACAAGACACTAAAATATAACATGTGGTATCACTTGTCTGATCCAATCATGTGATCCTATGTTCAATAAATATGGGAGTGTTTTTTGATTGATTGAAAAGAATTAAGTGAATAAGATAATGCCATCTCTCTCATAAGGGGGCCATGAAATTCATAAAAAAACAGAGTTTATATTTTAATCATTTGTTTATAGCCTATTTGGTTGCAAGCTTTTTTTTTTTTTTTTTTTAAACGGAATTTCACATTACCTAAAACATATAACAACATTGCAGTGTTGTTTCGCTGGAATTTCAAATGATTTATTTGATCGAGGAGAATTGGAATTCTCATATAACAGTTTTGCCACGTAAAATTTTTAAATATTGAGCATTGGAATGCTGCTTTGTCCTAAGATTTTCTAAATTCTACTTGAGAAATAGTATTTGAAATTCTCCAAATACAAACGTATTATAAAAAAAAAAATCTTTAAATGCTTGTAACTAAACAGACCTAGCTGTAGGAATTCTAAGAAATGTGTATATAAAAGTAAATAAAAACTGAAGAAGAAAAAAGTGAATAGTCATAGATGATGATGAAATAATCTCTCCTTCAATAGAAAAAATAAATTAGTGAAGATGAAAATGAACGCAAAAGCATCACCCTACTAAATCAATGGCCTACCCAATTCCACCTCTTGTATCCTCTTTTTAGTGATCCTTTTGTTAAACCCATTTTCCCATGAATTCAATTACTTCCAAACACTACACTGGATACCATATAATCCAACAACATAGAAGAGACCTGAATCTTTTTTAAAATATAAGCTACAGATAGATGATGTCTAAAATAACTCTATTCGTGTTACTGCAAACACCGGCAAAGAAGTGTGTGTCTCCTCTTTTGAAAGGAGGCCATCAATAAAAAGGAAAGGGCCAAAAAGGCCACCATGTGTTGAACGAGGTGGTTTCCATGCAATCTGCCACGTTGATATAAAATATAGTGGGTCCCACTTACCCACATATTTTGTCAATACCGATCCAACCACTCCATTATTGGGGAGTGGTGACCAGGAATGGTGCCGAGTGATCCAAAGCATGTGATGCACAGGAAACAAAAGGTCAAGGTTAAGGGAGGAAGGGTTAGTTGGAGGTTTCGGTATCCCTGCAGTTTCACGTGATGCACAAGCACAACACAACAGAAGCAGAATCGGAATCGGAATCGGAATTGGAGAAGGTACGAACCTGGTTTTGTCGGTGAGAAGGGCGACGAGACCGAAGATGAAGAACATGAGCAGCATCCCCGAATGCTCGAAATCATTCATATGGGAAGGATTCAAGACCCCATTGACGAAGAACTTGAGATGAGTTGAGTAGAGCAGCTCTATGCACATGTCGATGAAGGCACCCACAGTCACAACATACAGCTCCAGGTGCTTCACTCGCCCTCCTCCAACAGGGCTCCATGCCCTGACCCTGAACGACCCAGGGCTCGACACATACCTAACCACAGCGCTCCAGATGTGCCAAACCCCCACCAACAGAAACAGAGTCCCCGGCAGAACATGCCCTTTGAAAGACCCCATCGATTTCCACTTTCCAACCCGGACCCCAACCCCCAAATTCAAAATTCAATCTGTAGATGCAAAATCTAAGCAGTTTTGTTCTTCTTCTTCTTCTTCTCTTTTTCCCCAAAGGAGAGAGAGAGAGAGAGAGAGAGAGAGAGAGTTGTTGATGGTTGCAATTTTGAATGCAATTTTGAAAGGTCTCTTGCTTGGATTTTACGCGGAAGACTTATTCTTTTTTTCTATTCGTGGTCCAAAATGGATTGCTGTTTTGGACAAACATTAACCAAACCGACCCCTGAAAGTCGATCGGGACCAAAGACAGAGAGAGAAAAGATCGAGTCAACGCAAAAGCTTGTATGCTAGAAAGGAATACGAATCGGTGGAGAAACTGAATCAAAATCTCTATCAACTGTGAAAAGAACACAGATCTAATTCAGATCCAACGGTTGGAAAACACTGGACAGAGAGCTGTTGAATTTCGAAAGGGCAATCTAAAAAAAAAGAGACGATAGAGAAAAAGCGATTGCCTATGTAGTTGATTTTTAATCATGTAATGTGCAAAAGGACTTTTTGGGTGATGGATGACGCACCTGCGAGAAATAGATAGAGAGAGAGAGAGAGAGTCGGCAGAGCAAATGATTACGATGAGGAAACAATCCTCTCCAAATCAAAGATGGAAAGAGAGAAAAAAGGCAAAAGCTGATGATGATGAATCTGAATATGAAAGAAATCAGGAGGCCGCTACTGCTGGCTGCTGGCTGCCTTCAAAATTCCACTCCCAATGAAAGGAGCATGGAAAAAAAAAAGAGGAAAAAAGAAAAAGGAGTTCCCTGCGATGCAAGTGCTTCTTCCCCTTGGCCAAAAAGTCCACCCAGAAATCCTCATATCTAACATTACTTTATTGTCGAGATTTTCGAGCCGGTCTTTCTGAATCGATGCCATAAGGTGAGCTGGCGATGGAGATGGGTCCACGCGTTGGGTTGGGTCTTCTTCTTGGCTACTACCTAAAATTAGGGGTGCACAAAAAATCCGTTGATTCGTCAATCCGGTTCGATCCGATCGGATCCGCGGATTTTAATCCAATCCGAAGGCCAACGGATCGGTGGCAGATTTGACCCTTAATCCGCAGATTCAATCCGATCCGATCCGTTGTCATTAAATATTAAAATATATATATATATATATAAATACTCAAAAAATTCCTAAAGTTTAGTTTGAAGGTTCCATGGATCTCTTTTATGGGTTTTTCTTGTATTTGTCACTCTTGCATCATCATTGCCTTACCATATATATGGGTCTGTGTTGTTGCTTGTATATTTGGGTTGCATATTCTGATTGAAATATGGGGTTTTTTTTTTTTTACATTTAGTAAGTTATTTGTGTTCATTTGCTGTATGTCTGATGGGGTTTTCTTTGACAATATGTGTTGCTGCTGAGAGAGTAGTTCATTAGTTTTTTTTTTTTTTTCCATGTAATATACAGGGACGGATTGAACGGATTAATCTGATCCGATCCGGTTATCCACGGATCGGATTGCATCGGATTTTAAAAGCTACGGATTGGTGACGAATTTCAAATCCGTCAATCCGTAGCTAACGGATTGGTGACGGATTTGGCCCAATCCGCACCAATCCGATCCGTGTACACCCCTACCTAAAAGGATCGCCGTCCCCGACGTAGGATTGTTAATCGGGCAGACTCCTGTACAGAATACCCTGCATCTTACCGCTCATCATACCAGTACATGCCACGTGGATATATATATATATATATATATATATATTCTGTATTGCAATTCATAACGAGTATCGAGAGCATTTATTCCTTCTTTGAACAATAGTTATTTTCCTTTTCCAACTTATTTCATAATAAATTGCTAAAATTAAAATACCATTATAATTAAGGTGAAGTATCAAATCAATAGAGAATAAAATATAAGGTGTTATGATGGTATTTTATTTTTAGTTGTTTGGTATTGAATTTTTTTGACTTTTTTATAGAAAAGTTGAGTTTTTTTTTTTTTTTTTTTTTTTTTTTGTCTTTTAGTGGATAAATGAGGTTGTTTTTTTGAACTTTCATTTTTAAATTCGGAAGGGAGTTTTGAAATTATGTGCTTTTGATATGACCCTTTGTTATTTCTTATCTGAATTTTAATGGCTTGCCACTATAGTTCAATTGATGAAGGCAAATGGGGGCCATTACTGTATATTACCATTATAAAGGGCCCATTTTTCCGAAGCTATGCCCTGAAAAAATATATTTTCTGGGCTATCCTATTTCATTTGGAGCCCACTAAATTAGATCATGATGCGGATGCATAGATGCATAGCTTGGCATAACGGTTATGATCATAAATTTTAAGTTTCAGAAAAATAATGGGCCCCACTAGTTTATTTTTTTTAAATGGTGTCATATAGAAGTGGAGCCTATTATTTTTCCAAAACTTCAAGAATTATTATTGGATCCAATGTGGATCCAACCAGTGGGCCCATATTGAAATAAAACGTGTTGGGTTTGGAAAGAAGATAAACCATCTCATTTGGTTGTACCTAATACAGTCCATTGTAGATCTTAAATTCCAAATCAAAATAATTATCTTGTAATACTAAGCAGTTTAAATATTCTAATAAGTGAGTGTGATATTCTCGGCTTCAAATGAGCATTAAATTTTTTTTATTTTTATTTTATGCCTAATTTTGGGCTTGACCTATATTTCTTCATTAACAATATATTTATTGAGTTAGTGTTATTTTTATTTATTAAAAATAATTCATAAAAATTAAAAGGAGTTTTTTGAACATTGGAAAAAATATTTCAACAATTAATATGCAAAATCATTTTTTTGTCATTTTTAACAACTTTCATAATTAGGTGGATTGTTAGATCAATAATTATGAAATTTGAGATTAAGTGCGTCAATTTGATTGATTCTGAAAATCAATTTGATTTGATGCAACTTGATTTTCAAAATAGCACATTTGTGAGGCGGACCCATAAAAATGATTTGAAAATCAGATTGATTTTGTTCAAAATCAGAATCAGATTGTACAATAATGGCTTTTCTTTTTCTATGTAAGGTCTGCATCAGAATAATTTTTAAAGTTGGACGCAACCACATTAGATTATTTTGAAAATCAAATTGCATAATGATGGCTTCTCCTTTTCTAACCTGAGCTCATATTAGAATGGTTTTGGTAATTAGATTATTTCTATATAATTTGATTTTCAAAAGAGCACATCTATGAGGTAGAACCCACATCGTTTGATTTTGTGCTATTTGATTTTCTTGACACGAATCGAAATACTCCAAAGTCCAAATGGAGTTCGGATTTGCTCCGTTATAGCTGGATATGGATGGGTTCACCAACTGCCAGAAAGCCCAGACCCATATAGGTATGGGTCTTGACTCCAAATAGAAATAAATTGTCAACATAGGGATTATGTAAGGTTGCAATTGGGGATTAAGTTTTAGGTGATTTCTTGTTGATGTTATATATATATATATATATATATATATATATAATTGTGAGAATTTTACATTTGAAAATGGAAAATTCTGAAGATTTGGGCAGGTGAAAATTCTCAATTTTATTTTTTTAATTTCCAAGTTTGACTTCTCTCCATATGTTTAATTTTTTTTTTTTCATTTTTATCCATTTACACAACGAGTTGATTATTCAAGTGAATATTTTAGCGCTAGACGGGTTGAGGGTGGTAAAGAATTTTAAAATCTATAATTTCCCTACATATTCCTCACCTATTACAAATCATGGCCTAAATAACATCAAATTGTTTAGATATAAACTATGATTTTTTCTTTGTGTAAATCACTAGGAAGAAAAGGGTAAATTAAGAGGGAGGTGTAGCTCAATCCGTTTGCAAAATAGCGGAAGTGAGAATACGAGGGAGAGATGCTCCAAGGGTCAAGCATCACTTTAAATTCTATGAGAGAGAGAATATAGTCACACATTATATTCTATAGTGAAGAATAGTATAGATCTCATTAGATGCATAATAGCTCTCAGATTGAATTTGTCAAAAATTAGGCAATTAAAAGAAAAATAGTCAATTCATGTGTTTTATGCATAATCAATCAAAAAACTAGTGATAAATGGAGAACTTTTCTTCTTGCACTATAAATAAGGCAACACAACAATTTTGAGCTGTTTGGGTTTGATTTTTATACTAAAGCTTACCATTGAGTTTATAAAAGGAAAGTATATCCTGTTAGTACGGTGGCAAATAGGTATTTAATTATTTGAGCATATAAAGCCTTTGATTTTAGTGCTTTTTTTTTTTTTTTTTTAGATCAAGAGAATTTTGGATTCAAATCAGATACATGCATATAAGAACCAGCATTCAGATTTGGAACTAGATCCTATACATGCTAGTCCCATGTCAGATTCCAACCGGATCTTGCCATGGATCTCTGTGCACTCTAGTGGTCAAAGGCTTTCAAAATTTATCGCAAATTTCTAATATTAGATAATTCATAAAAGGTTCTTTTATCTCCCCATAAATAAGCAATTCCTATGAGTCACCCATTCTTTAAATGTATTTTCAGCCTAAGAGTCACATCTCTTAACTAAAGTTAAACAATACCACACGAGTTTGACGCCAACCCAAACTATTCACCAAGAGTGAGACCCCAACCACAACTCTATAGATTAAAACTTAATTTGATGAGTGATTAGCCTCTATCGATAGCCAGTTGCTTAATTTGACATGTGCCTCACATGGCAGATGGACCACACAATTCTTACAGTATATTCCAATATGAGGATCGGTATTCATAATGAATACATTTATATATTAAAAATATATAGGTTTTAAAAAGCCTAAATAACTTGATTTATATTCAAATTTATGAATCTATATTTTTTGCATTAGTCATATACAATTTAATAGTCGCACTTGTGTATTTTAAAAAAAAATAGGTTTTTTTTCTTTAAATATCTTTCTTCGATTATACTATGCACTCTAAATCTTACTTCTGATATTTGGAATCAAATTTGTTTCTTTAATTTGAGGGCAGTGCAACACCCATCTTAAATACATGTGTGGAGCCCACCTTTGGAAAATCCAAACATTTTATTAGCCCTAGCATCCATTGTAGCGATCAAATAATAAACTATTATTCAAATTAGTGAGATGGCCACCGTTGAATCAACTAAATATGGAATCTGCAATTAACTTTCTTTGCTTTCTCTTTTAAATGGGCAGAAATGAAAGGAGTCTCTCATGTGTGAAATCTGGTGATCAAAGTCATTGATTGGCACACTAAAATTGACTTTGAATATTTGGATATAAAGTATACAACTAGCAAAACATGCCTGCGCTTAGCACGAGCAATGTAATTTATAATATTAAAAATAATATAATTTTTAAATAATATTTAGTTTAGATTATATTGAGATGGTAAAAATTACAATCGAAATTAAAATATATAAGAAGGAACGATGTAGCAGCCTACTTCATATCTCTTTACAATCATGGTGTGGAGCCGGATTAGGTAGATCTCACTGTAGATGAAGGGATAGTTTCGAGTTTGAAGATATCAATCAATACCCAAAACTGGTTAAAAAAAAAAAAAAAAAAACTCCCAATAATTCTTGCATCATCCAAACTCTTTAATCTCCTGGCCATAATTGATATCTTAAAATTTTAAATTCACCTAAAGAAGGTTAACAAAAGTGGACCCTTGATGTAAATCTTAATTGGATTTCCAATTTCGCAATTTAAAATTGAAATTTAGATCCAATTTCTCAATCAGTTGCGAAATTAGACTCCAATTTCGAAATCGATGCCTATATCTATAATATATAATAATGGGTGTTAAGGCTGTAGAATGGTTTAGATTTTCCAAAGTTGAGCCCCACCCATTCCCATGTTGTTAACATGGGCTGCATGGTACTTCTGTCCCTAATTTGATGCTGAATTCAAACACAACAGGGAGGTTCCGGACTCCATGCTGTATCTCATTAAAAAATTTAATCATCAGCTGGCCATTTGTGCTAGATCTTTGTCTCTAGGTACTTGTGTAATTTAAAAGGAGCTCGCATAAAGGATCTAGATTTCAGGAGACGTGCAAGCAAGAGAGTTTATTTGCAAGAAATTGGACAGTTACCTGGATCAGCGAATTGAAATTTGTGGGACGAGGATCACGGTTTGTCCTTTTAGTCTGCTTACAGCTCTCCTTGATTTACATATGGCCATGTTTCAAGTTTTAGAGTAAACCAGTCCTGAGTATGAATCCTAAGAGGAAGGAGTTGTACATGAGGAAATTTAATATGATATCAGTCAGAGCCAACCAGTCCTGTGATCTATATAATTTGTTTTTGGATTAAATCTTTGGGTCTAACTGTCGGCTTTTCTAGATTTTATCACATATTTCAGTCCAATAATATATTTGTCCAACATTTGCAGGTTCTCATACTTTGTTTTCGGATCATGGGATCAATTAACTAAAGGGATTTGATATTTCAATGTCCCTTAGACATTCAATCCCCAATTTTATAACTAAATTTCTGTAAGTACATTTTTTTTTTACTCTCAATCCCATAATATCACGAGAATTTAAAAACCTATGATATTATGGGATCTAAATGTTAAAAGTTGAAAAGTTAGTAAGATCCCATGATATTCATGGGATCGATGGCAAAAAAAGTAAAAATAAAAAAGTGTAACAAAGTCAAACTACTCAGGTAACATTTAGTGACTTTTAGTCATGAAATTGAGGATTAAGTGTCGAAGGGGCATTGATTTGTCAAATCCCTGTTAAGTTAAACTTACCACCTTTTTTTAGGTATCGGTTCTTGGAGGCTGAGCCTGATCATTTTCTGTATCATATCAAAGTCTTTTTGCATCTTCATTTGCACTCCACTGGATCTGCTTTGAATCGTCGCTTGGTGGTCATTGTCAACTAGTTCTCTGATTTGATAGGAATTGCCTCATCTACAGTTCTACACTATCGATTTCCAACTTCAACTAAACGATCCGGGTTTAGAACACTTGCTAAACACTAATGTTCCTTTTTTCCTATATATAGAATTTTTCATTTTCTTAATGGAAAGGTTCACTCAAGAGATCTAAAGTTTCTTAAATTGACATTAGTTCGAGTCAACAAAGGGGAAAGAAGCACTTCTCTTAATAGATCTAAGATCTCTTCGAAGCCAGGAAAATGGCATATAGTCATAGCAGAGGAAGATAGTGCAATGGGATGTAATTCAATCCATGCATGTGTCCGAACAGCCTTAAGTCTGCCGTTTGCATGCACGATACTTCCTATAAAATCATTCATAAACAATGGAAGGGAGGCGTGGTGTGATGAGTACTTCAAGCGGTGTCATCTTTGGCATTGTCATGCCCAATCCTTCACTCATATCCACAGGCTCACCCAATGGGCTCACCACATCAAACCCATGTAGTAGCCGAGCAAGGGTCAGGTGCATCACCTGCGTTGCAAACGATATCCCTGGGCAAGATCGCCTGCCTGACCCGAAAGGTATGTATTCGAAATGCTGGCCCCTGAAATCTATGTTGGAGTGGCTGGTGAGAAACCTCTCGGGTCTGAACTCTTCAGGATCCGACCACATGCGTGGGTCCCGTTGAACCTTCCAAAGGTTAGGGATCAACCACGTGCCAGCAGGAACATAATAGCCGTTGATGTAGCAGCTTTCCATGGCCTGGTGAGGTATTGCTAATGGGGCTGCAGGGTATAGACGCATTGTTTCCTTGATGATGGCTTGCAGATAGACTAGGTTCTGGATATCCGATTCCTCCACGTTTCTCTCTTTGCCAACTTGGGCGTCCAATTCATCTTGGGCTTTCTTTAACACGCCTGGATTGTTTAGCAGCAATGAGAGCGCCCACGTCAGTGTTGCTGCAGTAGTATCAGTCCCAGCGAGGATGAGGGCCTACAAAAACCAAACAAAAATTCAGTAGTTTGATTATCATTTATGTTTTATCTATGTAAATCTAACTAGCTAGCCCAGTACTCCAATATATCCACAACACATGGCCAAATTTGACCAAGTTTTATTCTTGGGCGGTACCTAATTTATTTTGTCTGGACCGCACTTTGGACACAGGACAAGTCTGACCCGACTCTTTGGCCGGGTGTGTCAGCAGCACTGAAAGAGGCGCTATAAATCTTTTTTTTGGGCTGTTTTTGAAATCTAATATCACGTTACTTCAGTGCTTTTGTTTCGATTTGGCCAATTTGAGTATAGCTGAAGTTGGGACAACCATGTCAATCTGCTGATCCCTCCCTAACTGATTTAAGTGGTTTAAATGAAACTTGGACTCTTACCAATAGAAGGGAGGAAATTCCTTTTGTTTTGGCTGCAGTATTTAGAGAATTCCAAATTCTCTCCAAACTAGAATTTCAAAATCTCTAAAAAGTTTCCCCGGAGGATTTAAAATTCCAATAAAAATTGGAGAGATTGAGATTCTAAGAATTCCAAAAGGATATTTGAGACATCTTATGTCACGCCCCCAAAAGTGAAACCGGGGTTATACGTGAGATTAGGGCCAATTAAAACTTTTTCCAACATTACTAAACAAATGCAACCTGGCCCCAATCACGTCCCATAGGATCGAAGTCCGCGGTGAGGTATAAATATTTCCTCGATAACCACAAAACACAGCGGAGCATCATAATTAAACAAATGGTATAATATAACTTTTCAGAGTATGCACATCTTTCTTTTCTATAGTTTAAGTTTAGCAAAAGATAACAAAAGTATATTAATTAATGGCTTCTAACAAAACCTACGCCAAAGGAGAATAAATACGAACTAACCAAAGTATGAAGGCACTCGTATGTTGGTCATGACGACAATACCGTCGACACACAACTCGTACTCACCATCAGGCTAAACTGCCAGAAGCAACGCCTCCACTTTCCCAAAGGTAGATGTACCCGATACCTATGCACCAAGTGCAGCATCAGACACGACGGTCGGCAGGTAGATATAAATATAAAACATCAACATATATGCAGAACGAATCAGAGTAAACAAATAGACAAAATCATAGGAAATGCATAGCATTTGAATCAATATCAAACTATCAAAGTAGGCGATCCACATTTGTTTCCAACGCACCCACGTCCATGAGTGAGCGTCAAAACCCGATGTACAATAACAATAACGATTCTGACGCACCCACGTCCATGAGTGAGCGTCAAAACCCGATGTACAATAACAATAACGATTCTGACGCACCCACGTCCATGAGTGAGCGTCAAAACCCGATGTACAATACCAATCGCGATTCCAACGCACCCACGTCCATGAGTGAGCGCCAAAACCCGATGTACAATAACAATAACGATTCCGACGCACCCACGTCCATGAGTGAGCGTCAAAACCCGATGTACAATAACAATAACGATTCGGACGCACCCACGTCCATGAGTGAGCGTCAAAACCCGATGTACAATACCAATCGCGATTCCAACGCACCCACGTCCATGAGTGAGCGCCAAAACCCGATGTACAATACCAATCGCGATTCCAACGCACCCACGTCCATGAGTGAGCGCCAAAACCCGATGTACAATACCAATCGCGATTCCAACGCACCCACGTCCATGAGTGAGCGCGCCAAAACCCGATGTACAATACCAATCGCGATTCCAACGCACCCACGTCCATGAGTGAGCGCCAAAACCCGATGTACAATACCAATCGCGATTCCAACGCACCCACGTCCATGAGTGAGCGCCAAAACCCGATGTACAATAACAATAACGATTCCGACGCACCCACGTCCATGAGTGAGCGTCAAAAACCCGATGTACAATAACAATAACGATTCGGACGCACCCACGTCCATGAGTGAGCGTCAAAACCCGATGTACAATACCAATCGCGATTCCAACGCACCCACGTCCATGAGTGAGCGCCAAAACCCGATGTACAATACCAATCGCGATTCCAACGCACCCACGTCCATGAGTGAGCGTCAAAACCCGATGTACAATAACAATCATCTCTTGGCTCATGTGGCTCGGGCCCCGTGGGCTTTGGCCCAATCTTGCCTCAAGGCTATAAGTTCAAAATCCTCACACATAGTCAAATGAGTCCAAAAAGGGTAGCCGAGGTTCCACCTAAGTCCGTACAAGATAGGGTCTAAAAGGCCCTTTCCAAAAGGTGCCACAGTTCATTTGGTCAACCTAGCCCTTAGCCGGTCGACATCCCACACAGAGTACCCGGTCGACCCGACCCAGTCCGGTCGACCGAAAGTTGTAAACAAATGATGTGCATAGCGTGCTTCATCAGGCTCCAGAGAGCCTGACTGTGTGTGGCCGGTCGACCCCGTCCCCTCGACCGGTCGACCGTATACACTACAGTTACAAAACCTCAGTTCTGTAACTGAAGTGAAATGGGTGGGAACTCCTTTCCAAAATCCCTGAACAAGTAATCAGTTAATATGAAGGGCCTAGCCCTTCCATTCTAATCCTGCAAACAAAGAAAATAGGGCCTTGCCCTCTCCACATACATCCATACCCCCTCTCATCAAGTCCATCATCTAATATCCATCCAACCAATCTAACCATCCAAGTAAGAATCCATTTCATTAAATAATTAAACATAATTATCATGTTTTCCAAAATCAAGGACATCAATGAGCATGTGGTCATCTAAATCATCATTAAATCATCGGATCAAAGGAGATACAAACATATCTAAGCATATATATAAATATCTACTTGCCTTTCGTCGAAATTGCACAAATCCACAAATCCTAGCTCCATAGCCCAACAAACCAAACCTAAGGGTAATTAGCAAAATAAAACTAATTAAAATATAAACCAAAAGAAAATGAAGCTCTAAGCTATCTAACACACTACTACACCCAAAGTACATTAACCCAAACCTAAGGGAGGAAGAGCTTACCAAATAAATGGGTGGATGGAGCGGTAGCTTGCAAATTGAGGATGAGATGTTTGCGGGGTCCACGCGGAATAATGGTGACCAATGAAGGTTGTGGGGCCCACTAGATTGGTGGCCCACTAGATTAGTGGTGATGGAGGGTCATGGTGGTGGTCCATTGACAAGGAAAAGGAAGGAGACAAAACAAAGAAAGAATGGAGAAAGAAAGAGAGAATGAACTAGAGAGAGAAAGAGATGATGACATGGTGAGAAGGGTGGGGGAAAAAGTCAACTGATGTTGACAATGAGTGGAGTGAGGTGAGGGAAAATGAAATGGATGTGGGTGGTATTACTCACGTGGATAATGAGTGGAGTGTGAGTGAGAGAAAGAAAGAGATAGAATGAGATGGGTGAGTTAGAGAGGGACAGAGAATGAAGAGAAAGAAATGGTGAGATGGGTGGGGGAGCTCAATCACGTGGCAGCAAGGAGGGTGGAGGGAGAGATGAGTGAAGAAGGAAGAAAACAGAGAAGGAAAAGGAAAACAGAGAAGGGGGAAAAGAAATAGAGAGAGAGAGAAATGAAGAGAGAGTGGAAATGGAAATGGGGAAATAAAGAGAGATGTGTAGGTGGGTTCGCCGGTGGCTGGGGAAGCTCGGCGACGGCGCAGGTGGGTCCGGCGGCGACGGTGATGGCGTCGGGATGGTGGGGCAGCAAGATGGGTGAAGGAGATGAATGAGAGATGAGAGATATAAATGGGAGAGTTGAGAAGAGAGTGAAGAAAAGAGATATGGCCGGCGGCGGCGAGGTCCGGCGACGTGAGGCAGCAAGCCGTGAGTGAGGGAGAGAGAATGAGAGAGAGAGGGGCTGCTGTTGTGCTGGGTGTTGTGTTGGAGTGAACGAAGAAGAGAGGGAGAGGGGTTTGACCTAATAAAGGAAAAAGGGGGAAAGTGAGATGGGTATGGGGCTGCACGTGGGATAAAGAGTGGGGGTGGAGTGTGATGGGAGTGAGGTGATGAGGTGGGGTCCACAAGGGATGAGATGGGAATTAATAAAATAAATTTAGGTGGGTTCGGGTCAGGTCGGGTTTTGGGTCGGGTTCGAGGGTCCGGATCAAGATGCAATAAAAGGATAAAGTCCGGGAAATTAGGTAATCTACCCGATGGTGCCAAAATCTCGAAAAGCAGAAAATACTAAAAAGCCCTCGGAACTTTCCGGAAATAGCGACACACACCCCTACTGTACCCAAACGGGCTCGGATCTCAACCCAACTTGCACGCGCAATCCTAATAATTAATCGGACCTGTTTGGCTTATAAACGAGCTTAATTATCTAAAAGCACAATTAACTAAGCTAATTACAACCTTGGAATTACGGGATGTTACATCCTTCCCTCCTTAGAACATTTGGTCCTCCAAATGACTAAATCTATCATAGGTAAAAGATTTGGTTACTCTAGCTAAACTCGATCTCTAAAGTCTGAAGGTGGCAAGCTGCGGTGAAACTCTGGATAGTGCTCAAGCTGCTTGCAATCTGACCCACAATCTGCTCAACTTGCAAACTGACCCACAATCTGCTTACAACTTGCAAACTGACCCACAGTCTGCTTACAACTTGCAAACTGACCCACAGTCTACTTACAACTTCGTAACTCTGTCTGACATAACAGACATCGAACACAAACCCTGCTATCTCTGTCTCCATGCTATTCCACCGGTAGTAACTCTATAGGTTCTGTCACATCTGACACACACAATCTGCCTTGACAAAGCAACACACCCTCTATGAGTCTGAACTCTGGCCTGCTTGCAATCTTCTCTATCATTTGACCAACTCTAGGTCGTTCCTCTTACTGTCCTTGATTCTGCCCAAAATGTCTACTCTCCTCGTAACATGCTATCAATCACCCACTAGCTGATATCTCTGCTCCATGCATCTGCCTCTGCTGGCTCAAGTTTAAATCCTCCATGGAAATAGGTACTGAAGATTTCTATGTTCTGAGTTCAAATCTCGCCAATTACAGTTAGTGCATCCACATCCCTAGAGCTAAAACAACTGCTGCAATCCCCAAGTCATGGTCAATGTATCTCTTTTCGTGCTCTTTCAGCTGTTTGGACACGTAGGTCGTTACCTTTCCTCCTTGCATGAGTATACATCCCAATCCAATGCCTGAACCATCTGTAAAAATCACAAAATCTCCATTCCCCGTAGGTAACGTAAGAATAGGGGTTGTGGTCAATCTGGTCTTCAACTCCTGAAAATTAGCCACACTGCTCTGTCCACACAAAAGGAACATCCTTCCTTGTCAATTTAGTCAATGTGGCTGCAATATTGGCGAATCCCTTCACAAATCTTCTGTAACAACCTGCCAAACCGAGAAAACTCCTGATATCTAACACTGACTTCGGGCTCTGCCAACTGACTACTGCTTCAATCTTCGCTGGATCCACTGATAAACCTTCCTTAGAGATGATGTGTCCAAGAAAAGACACTTGCTCAAGCCAAAACTCACACTTACTAAGCTTGGCATAGAGCTGATTCTCTCTCAAAATCTGCAATGAACTCATCAAATGCTCTGCATGCTCATCTCTGGACCTCGAATAGACTAGAACATCATCTATGAATACGACTGTGAACTTGTCTAAGCATGGTGCAAAGACTCTGTTCATCAAAGCCATAAATACTCCCGGTGCATTGGTCAACCGGTCAACCCAAATGGCATAACCAAGAACTCATAATGTCCATATCTGGTCCTGAAGGCTATCTTCTGCACATCTCGATCTCTGCCTCGTATCTGATAGTACCCTGATTTCAAATCAATCTTCGAGAAATACTGCGCTCCTTGCTGCCGATCAAACAACTCATCTATCCTGGGTAAAAGGGTACTTGTTTTTTTATTGTAACCTGATTCAGCTACCTATAGTCTATGCACATACGCATCGAACCATCCTTCTTCTTCACGAATAGAACTGGTGCACCCCATGGTGATACACTCGGTCTAGCAAATCCTCTGTCCAAGAGTTCCTGCAATTGAGCTTCCAATTTTCTCTGACTCTGCTGGAGCCTTACGATACACGGTCTTGGATATCAGTGTCATCCCTGACACAAGCTCAATAGTGAAGTCATTCTTTCTAACTGGCGATAAATCTAGTATCTCCTCCTGATAGACATCTGGAAATTCACATATCATAGGTATATCATAAACTTCACACCCACTTCAAATCAACATGTCTGATCTCAAAGCTGAAATGACTCTGGTACATAGGCTTCTTCTATCCCACAAACTGAACATCGGCCACTTGCAACTATACAAATCTCAATCCAACTCTAGAAACATCACAAAACTACCGATAATATCTGAAGTCAATCTCCTCCTCAAAACTAATCTCACACTTGTCTAACCACACAAAAGTACAACTTACCTGATCAACTCTGCCAACGAATCTGCAATCGAATAAAACTCTGAACAAATCATCTACTGTAGTCTGCTAATCTGAGAAAACTCTGAATCTCTGACACTAGCATAGAACTGAACATCGAGAACAACTCTAAACTTCAACAAGATCTGCTGCAAAACCCTCTTCAAAATACTGGAAAAGTCTCGAGACGGTTGCAACTCCTCAAACAAACCTAAGAAAGAAACTAACTAAATCTAAGAAACTCTTATTCTAGCACAACTGCGGTACTGAAACCACAAACAGTGGGTAATAAGACATTAAATTCTCTCCCCACTAACAAGGAATTTGGTCCCCAAATTCATTTCTATAGGAGAAATTACTAAATACCTGATGTACTAACAAACAATACTATATGATCCATACATACATAGTATAGATGCCAACTACCGAATCGAATTCCTCACACGCGTCCTCTTGTTTCTAGTAGATTTTATTTCTAAAAACGTGCCCGCTCTGATACCAACTTGTCACGCCCCCAAAAGTGAAACCGGGGTTATACGTGAGATTAGGGCCAATTAAAACTTTTTCCAACATTACTAAACAAATGCAACCTGGCCCCAATCATGTCCCATAGGATCGAAGTCCGCGGTGAGGTATAAATATTTCCTCGATAACCACAAAACACAGCGGAGCATCATAATTAAACAAATGGTATAATATAACTTTTCAGAGTATGCACATCTTTCTTTTCTATAGTTTAAGTTTAGCAAAAGATAACAAAAGTATATTAATTAATGGCTTCTAACAAAACCTACGCCAAAGGAGAATAAATACGAACTAACCAAAGTATGAAGGCACTCGTATGTTGGTCATGACGACAATACCGTCGACACACAACTCGTACTCACCATCAGGCTAAACTGCCTGAAGCAACGCCTCCACTTTCCCAAAGGTAGATGTACCCGGTACCTATGCACCAAGTGCAGCATCAGACACGACGGTCGGCAGGTAGATATAAATATAAAACATCAACATATATGCAGAACGAATCAGAGTAAACAAATAGACAAAATCATAGGAAATGCATAGCATTTGAATCAATATCAAACTATCAAAGTAGGCGATCCACATTTGTTTCCAACGCACCCACGTCCATGAGTGAGCGTCAAAACCCGATGTACAATAACAATCATCTCTTGGCTCATGTGGCTCGGGCCCCGTGGGCTTTGGCCCAATCTTGCCTCAAGGCTATAAGTTCAAAATCCTCACACATAGTCAAATGAGTCCAAAAAGGGTAGCCGAGGTTCCACCTAAGTCCGTACAAGATAGGGTCTAAAAGGCCCTTTCCAAAAGGTGCCACAGTTCATTTGGTCAACCTAGCCCTTAGCCGGTCGACATCCCACACAGAGTACCCGGTCGACCCGACCCAGTCCGGTCGACCGAAAGTTGTAAACAAATGATGTGCATAGCGTGCTTCATCAGGCTCCAGAGAGCCTGACTGTGTGTGGCCGGTCGACCCCGTCCCCTCGACCGGTCGACCGTATACACTACAGTTACAAAACCTCAGTTCTGTAACTGAAGTGAAATGGGTGGGAACTCCTTTCCAAAATCCCTGAACAAGTAATCAGTTAATATGAAGGGCCTAGCCCTTCCATTCTAATCCTGCAAACAAAGAAAATAGGGCCTTGCCCTCTCCACATACATCCATACCCCCTCTCATCAAGTCCATCATCTAATATCCATCCAACCAATCTAACCATCCAAGTAAGAATCCATTTCATTAAATAATTAAACATAATTATCATGTTTTCCAAAATCAAGGACATCAATGAGCATGTGGTCATCTAAATCATCATTAAATCATCGGATCAAAGGAGATACAAACATATCTAAGCATATATATAAATATCTACTTGCCTTTCGTCGAAATTGCACAAATCCACAAATCCTAGCTCCATAGCCCAACAAACCAAAACCTAAGGGTAATTAGCAAAATAAAACTAATTAAAATATAAACCAAAAGAAAATGAAGCTCTAAGCTATCTAACACACTACTACACCCAAAGTACATTAACCCAAACCTAAGGGAGGAAGAGCTTACCAAATAAATGGGTGGATGGAGCGGTAGCTTGCAAATTGAGGATGAGATGTTTGCGGGGTCCACGCGGAATAATGGTGACCAATGAAGGTTGTGGGGCCCACTAGATTGGTGGCCCACTAGATTAGTGGTGATGGAGGGTCATGGTGGTGGTCCATTGACAAGGAAAAGGAAGGAGACAAAACAAAGAAAGAATGGAGAAAGAAAGAGAGAATGAACTAGAGAGAGAAAGAGATGATGACATGGTGAGAAGGGTGGGGGAAAAAGTCAACTGATGTTGACAATGAGTGGAGTGAGGTGAGGGAAAATGAAATGGATGTGGGTGGTATTACTCACGTGGATAATGAGTGGAGTGAGTGAGAGAAAGAAAGAGATAGAATGAGATGGGTGAGTTAGAGAGGGACAGAGAATGAAGAGAAAGAAATGGTGAGATGGGTGGGGGAGCTCAATCACGTGGCAGCAAGGAGGGTGGAGGGAGAGATGAGTGAAGAAGGAAGAAAACAGAGAAGGAAAAGGAAAACAGAGAAGGGGGAAAAGAAATAGAGAGAGAGAGAAATGAAGAGAGAGTGGAAATGGAAATGGGGAAATAAAGAGAGATGTGTAGGTGGGTTCGCCGGTGGCTGGGGAAGCTCGGCGACGGCGCAGGTGGGTCCGGCGGCGACGGTGATGGCGTCGGGATGGTGGGGCAGCAAGATGGGTGAAGGAGATGAATGAGAGATGAGAGATATAAATGGGAGAGTTGAGAAGAGAGTGAAGAAAAGAGATATGGCCGGCGGCGGCGAGGTCCGGCGACGTGAGGCAGCAAGCCGTGAGTGAGGGAGAGAGAATGAGAGAGAGAGGGGCTGCTGTTGTGCTGGGTGTTGTGTTGGAGTGTGAACGAAGAAGAGAGGGAGAGGGGTTTGACCTAATAAAGGAAAAAGGGGGAAAGTGAGATGGGTATGGGGCTGCACGTGGGATAAAGAGTGGGGGTGGAGTGTGATGGGAGTGAGGTGATGAGGTGGGGTCCACAAGGGATGAGATGGGAATTAATAAAATAAATTTAGGTGGGTTCGGGTCAGGTCGGGTTTTGGGTCGGGTTCGAGGGTCCGGATCAAGATGCAATAAAAGGATAAAGTCCGGGAAATTAGGTAATCTACCCGATGGTGCCAAAATCTCGAAAAGCAGAAAATACTAAAAAGCCCTCGGAACTTTCCGGAAATAGCGACACACACCCCTACTGTACCCAAACGGGCTCGGATCTCAACCCAACTTGCACGCGCGCAATCCTAATAATTAATCGGACCTGTTTGGCTTATAAACGAGCTTAATTATCTAAAAGCACAATTAACTAAGCTAATTACAACCTTGGAATTACGGGATGTTACATCCTTCCCTCCTTAGAACATTTGGTCCTCCAAATGACTAAATCTATCATAGGTAAAAGATTTGGTTACTCTAGCTAAACTCGATCTCTAAAGTCTGAAGGTGGCAAGCTGCGGTGAAACTCTGGATAGTGCTCAAGCTGCTTGCAATCTGACCCACAATCTGCTCAACTTGCAAACTGACCCACAATCTGCTTACAACTTGCAAACTGACCCACAGTCTGCTTACAACTTGCAAACTGACCCACAGTCTACTTACAACTTCGTAACTCTGTCTGACATAACAGACATCGAACACAAACCCTGCTATCTCTGTCTCCATGCTATTCCACCGGTAGTAACTCTATAGGTTCTGTCACATCTGACACACACAATCTGCCTTGACAAAGCAACACACCCTCTATGAGTCTGAACTCTGGCCTGCTTGCAATCTTCTCTATCATTTGACCAACTCTAGGTCGTTCCTCTTACTGTCCTTGATTCTGCCCAAAATGTCTACTCTCCTCGTAACATGCTATCAATCACCCACTAGCTGATATCTCTGCTCCATGCATCTGCCTCTGCTGGCTCAAGTTTAAATCCTCCATGGAAATAGGTACTGAAGATTTCTATGTTCTGAGTTCAAATCTCGCCAATTACAGTTAGTGCATCCACATCCCTAGAGCTAAAACAACTGCTGCAATCCCCAAGTCATGGTCAATGTATCTCTTTTCGTGCTCTTTCAGCTGTTTGGACACGTAGGTCGTTACCTTTCCTCCTTGCATGAGTATACATCCCAATCCAATGCCTGAACCATCTGTAAAAATCACAAAATCTCCATTCCCCGTAGGTAACGTAAGAATAGGGGTTGTGGTCAATCTGGTCTTCAACTCCTGAAAATTAGCCACACTGCTCTGTCCACACAAAAGGAACATCCTTCCTTGTCAATTTAGTCAATGTGGCTGCAATATTGGCGAATCCCTTCACAAATCTTCTGTAACAACCTGCCAAACCGAGAAAACTCCTGATATCTAACACTGACTTCGGGCTCTGCCAACTGACTACTGCTTCAATCTTCGCTGGATCCACTGATAAACCTTCCTTAGAGATGATGTGTCCAAGAAAAGACACTTGCTCAAGCCAAAACTCACACTTACTAAGCTTGGCATAGAGCTGATTCTCTCTCAAAATCTGCAATGAACTCATCAAATGCTCTGCATGCTCATCTCTGGACCTCGAATAGACTAGAACATCATCTATGAATACGACTGTGAACTTGTCTAAGCATGGTGCAAAGACTCTGTTCATCAAAGCCATAAATACTCCCGGTGCATTGGTCAACCGGTCAACCCAAATGGCATAACCAAGAACTCATAATGTCCATATCTGGTCCTGAAGGCTATCTTCTGCACATCTCGATCTCTGCCTCGTATCTGATAGTACCCTGATTTCAAATCAATCTTCGAGAAATACTGCGCTCCTTGCTGCCGATCAAACAACTCATCTATCCTGGGTAAAAGGGTACTTGTTTTTTTATTGTAACCTGATTCAGCTACCTATAGTCTATGCACATACGCATCGAACCATCCTTCTTCTTCACGAATAGAACTGGTGCACCCCATGGTGATACACTCGGTCTAGCAAATCCTCTGTCCAAGAGTTCCTGCAATTGAGCTTCCAATTTTCTCTGACTCTGCTGGAGCCTTACGATACACGGTCTTGGATATCAGTGTCATCCCTGACACAAGCTCAATAGTGAAGTCATTCTTTCTAACTGGCGATAAATCTAGTATCTCCTCCTGATAGACATCTGGAAATTCACATATCATAGGTATATCATAAACTTCACACCCACTTCAAATCAACATGTCTGATCTCAAAGCTGAAATGACTCTGGTACATAGGCTTCTTCTATCCCACAAACTGAACATCGGCCACTTGCAACTATACAAATCTCAATCCAACTCTAGAAACATCACAAAACTACCGATAATATCTGAAGTCAATCTCCTCCTCAAAACTAATCTCACACTTGTCTAACCACACAAAAGTACAACTTACCTGATCAACTCTGCCAACGAATCTGCAATCGAATAAAACTCTGAACAAATCATCTACTGTAGTCTGCTAATCTGAGAAAACTCTGAATCTCTGACACTAGCATAGAACTGAACATCGAGAACAACTCTAAACTTCAACAAGATCTGCTGCAAAACCCTCTTCAAAATACTGGAAAAGTCTCGAGACGGTTGCAACTCCTCAAACAAACCTAAGAAAGAAACTAACTAAATCTAAGAAACTCTTATTCTAGCACAACTGCGGTACTGAAACCACAAACAGTGGGTAATAAGACATTAAATTCTCTCCCCACTAACAAGGAATTTGGTCCCCAAATTCATTTCTATAGGAGAAATTACTAAATACCTGATGTACTAACAAACAATACTATATGATCCATACATACATAGTATAGATGCCAACTACCGAATCGAATTCCTCACACGCGTCCTCTTGTTTCTAGTAGATTTTATTTCTAAAAACGTGCCCGCTCTGATACCAACTTGTCACGCCCCCAAAAGTGAAACCGGGGTTATACGTGAGATTAGGGCCAATTAAAACTTTTTCCAACATTACTAAACAAATGCAACCTGGCCCCAATCATGTCCCATAGGATCGAAGTCCGCGGTGAGGTATAAATATTTCCTCGATAACCACAAAACACAGCGGAGCATCATAATTAAACAAATGGTATAATATAATTTTTCAGAGTATGCACATCTTTCTTTTCTATAGTTTAAGTTTAGCAAAAGATAACAAAAGTATATTAATTAATGGCTTCTAACAAAACCTACGCCAAAGGAGAATAAATACGAACTAACCAAAGTATGAAGGCACTCGTATGTTGGTCATGACGACAATACCGTCGACACACAACTCGTACTCACCATCAGGCTAAACTGCCTGAAGCAACGCCTCCACTTTCCCAAAGGTAGATGTACCCGGTACCTATGCACCAAGTGCAGCATCAGACACGACGGTCGGCAGGTAGATATAAATATAAAACATCAACATATATGCAGAACGAATCAGAGTAAACAAATAGACAAAATCATAGGAAATGCATAGCATTTGAATCAATATCAAACTATCAAAGTAGGCGATCCACATTTGTTTCCAACGCACCCACGTCCATGAGTGAGCGTCAAAACCCGATGTACAATAACAATAACGATTCTGACGCACCCACGTCCATGAGTGAGCGTCAAAACCCGATGTACAATAACAATAACGATTCTGACGCACCCACGTCCATGAGTGAGCGTCAAAACCCGATGTACAATACCAATCGCGATTCCAACGCACCCACGTCCATGAGTGAGCGCCAAAACCCGATGTACAATAACAATAACGATTCCGACGCACCCACGTCCATGAGTGAGCGTCAAAACCCGATGTACAATAACAATAACGATTCGGACGCACCCACGTCCATGAGTGAGCGTCAAAACCCGATGTACAATACCAATCGCGATTCCAACGCACCCACGTCCATGAGTGAGCGCCAAAACCCGATGTACAATACCAATCGCGATTCCAACGCACCCACGTCCATGAGTGAGCGCCAAAACCCGATGTACAATACCAATCGCGATTCCAACGCACCCACGTCCATGAGTGAGCGCCAAAACCCGATGTACAATACCAATCGCGATTCCAACGCACCCACGTCCATGAGTGAGCGCCAAAACCCGATGTACAATACCAATCGCGATTCCAACGCACCCACGTCCATGAGTGAGCGTCAAAACCCGATGTACAATAACAATCATCTCTTGGCTCATGTGGCTCGGGCCCCGTGGGCTTTGGCCCAATCTTGCCTCAAGGCTATAAGTTCAAAATCCTCACACATAGTCAAATGAGTCCAAAAAGGGTAGCCGAGGTTCCACCTAAGTCCGTACAAGATAGGGTCTAAAAGGCCCTTTCCAAAAGGTGCCACAGTTCATTTGGTCAACCTAGCCCTTAGCCGGTCGACATCCCACACAGAGTACCCGGTCGACCCGACCCAGTCCGGTCGACCGAAAGTTGTAAACAAATGATGTGCATAGCGTGCTTCATCAGGCTCCAGAGAGCCTGACTGTGTGTGGCCGGTCGACCCCGTCCCCTCGACCGGTCGACCGTATACACTACAGTTACAAAACCTCAGTTCTGTAACTGAAGTGAAATGGGTGGGAACTCCTTTCCAAAATCCCTGAACAAGTAATCAGTTAATATGAAGGGCCTAGCCCTTCCATTCTAATCCTGCAAACAAAGAAAATAGGGCCTTGCCCTCTCCACATACATCCATACCCCCTCTCATCAAGTCCATCATCTAATATCCATCCAACCAATCTAACCATCCAAGTAAGAATCCATTTCATTAAATAATTAAACATAATTATCATGTTTTCCAAAATCAAGGACATCAATGAGCATGTGGTCATCTAAATCATCATTAAATCATCGGATCAAAGGAGATACAAACATATCTAAGCATATATATAAATATCTACTTGCCTTTCGTCGAAATTGCACAAATCCACAAATCCTAGCTCCATAGCCCAACAAACCAAACCTAAGGGTAATTAGCAAAATAAAACTAATTAAAATATAAACCAAAAGAAAATGAAGCTCTAAGCTATCTAACACACTACTACACCCAAAGTACATTAACCCAAACCTAAGGGAGGAAGAGCTTACCAAATAAATGGGTGGATGGAGCGGTAGCTTGCAAATTGAGGATGAGATGTTTGCGGGGTCCACGCGGAATAATGGTGACCAATGAAGGTTGTGGGGCCCACTAGATTGGTGGCCCACTAGATTAGTGGTGATGGAGGGTCATGGTGGTGGTCCATTGACAAGGAAAAGGAAGGAGACAAAACAAAGAAAGAATGGAGAAAGAAAGAGAGAATGAACTAGAGAGAGAAAGAGATGATGACATGGTGAGAAGGGTGGGGGAAAAAGTCAACTGATGTTGACAATGAGTGGAGTGAGGTGAGGGAAAATGAAATGGATGTGGGTGGTATTACTCACGTGGATAATGAGTGGAGTGAGTGAGAGAAAGAAAGAGATAGAATGAGATGGGTGAGTTAGAGAGGGACAGAGAATGAAGAGAAAGAAATGGTGAGATGGGTGGGGGAGCTCAATCACGTGGCAGCAAGGAGGGTGGAGGGAGAGATGAGTGAAGAAGGAAGAAAACAGAGAAGGAAAAGGAAAACAGAGAAGGGGGAAAAGAAATAGAGAGAGAGAGAAATGAAGAGAGAGTGGAAATGGAAATGGGGAAATAAAGAGAGATGTGTAGGTGGGTTCGCCGGTGGCTGGGGAAGCTCGGCGACGGCGCAGGTGGGTCCGGCGGCGACGGTGATGGCGTCGGGATGGTGGGGCAGCAAGATGGGTGAAGGAGATGAATGAGAGATGAGAGATATAAATGGGAGAGTGGAGAAGAGAGTGAAGAAAAGAGATATGGCCGGCGGCGGCGAGGTCCGGCGACGTGAGGCAGCAAGCCGTGAGTGAGGGAGAGAGAATGAGAGAGAGAGGGGCTGCTGTTGTGCTGGGTGTTGTGTTGGAGTGAACGAAGAAGAGAGGGAGAGGGGTTTGACCTAATAAAGGAAAAAGGGGGAAAGTGAGATGGGTATGGGGCTGCACGTGGGATAAAGAGTGGGGGTGGAGTGTGATGGAAGTGAGGTGATGAGGTGGGGTCCACAAGGGATGAGATGGGAATTAATAAAATAAATTTAGGTGGGTTCGGGTCAGGTCGGGTTTTGGGTCGGGTTCGAGGGTCCGGATCAAGATGCAATAAAAGGATAAAGTCCGGGAAATTAGGTAATCTACCCGATGGTGCCAAAATCTCGAAAAGCAGAAAATACTAAAAAGCCCTCGGAACTTTCCGGAAATAGCGACACACACCCCTACTGTACCCAAACGGGCTCGGATCTCAACCCAACTTGCACGCGCAATCCTAATAATTAATCGGACCTGTTTGGCTTATAAACGAGCTTAATTATCTAAAAGCACAATTAACTAAGCTAATTACAACCTTGGAATTTCGGGATGTTACATCTTAGGTGACTGAAATTTGAACTTTTTATGCCATGCCATTGATAACATACCACATAATGTCCAAAAAAAAAAACCCAGACGTGTCACATTCTCACCAGTAATTTTAATAAAAGAAAATTTTCTGAATTCTTGCAAACAAAAGGCCCTTAATTAGCAAGGAAAAGAGAGAGAAGAAGCAAATAACAGACCAGGGAGAGAGACTTGATGATGGTATCATGATCATAGTCAGAGAGCTTGGCATCCTTCAACGTGGACAGCATCACATGGATGAAGTCCTCCCTCCCTTCCACCACTACATCACCACAAATTCTCATCCGACGGTGCTCCTCCAACCAGCTCATCAACATTGAATCCAGCTCCTTCGCAGTCTTCTTCATTCGATTTATATTTCCTCCCAAATCCAACCACTTGAGAAACGGAATCGAATCCGATATGACGAACTTCCCTGCCAGATGAAACAGCTCAATCATCGCGTTTCGGAATTGCCTCGCCTCCCCTTCGTCTCCTTCCGTAACGTTCCTTCCGAAATACCGCTTCCCTGTAATCATCATAACAACAATGTTAAACGTGAGGTCCCCAAGCTGTTGCTTCATCTCGATTTGAACAGGTCGCTTCCCGTTCTTTTCCCACGACACGTACAGCTCCTTCATGCACGAGTCGACTTCAGCGGCCCGTACGTGCTTGAGCAGCTCGAGCTGGCGGTTTGACAGCAGCTCAAGCGTGGCCAGCTTGCGCACCTCGCGCCAATAAGGACTGTAGGGGGAGATGCCAAGGAGGGCATAGTGGTAGCCCAAGTACTTGCCAATAGCATATCTGGGACGAGAGGCAAGAGCCTTGTCGTTGGTGGTGAAGCACTCCTTGGCTGCCTCCCAAGTGCTCACGACCAGCACGCGGTTTATGCCTAGTCTAAGCATGAAGGTTGGTCCGTGCTTGTCTGCCATGGCTCCTAGGACCCGAAAGAGGGGCTTTGGTCCCATTAACAGATGGAGGTGACCAATTACAGGCAAGGCACCAGATGGTTCAGGTGCCTGCTTGGTGTTGGTGCCGCTCTTGGTCTTCTTTGCTAACCATAGGGTGGAGAGAAGGACCAAGGCGACAAGCCCTGCGGAAATTTGGAATGAGGAAGGCAATTCCATATTATGTGTTTGAATGCATGAGGTGGTTAGCAATGGGGATATGTATGGAGATAAATAGACTATATATCCTCACAATTACATATGCACTTACATCTTGGAGTGCTACGGTGCTGCGGCTGTGGTCAAACACAATGCTGATGCTGTCATTGCAACAACCTATTTCTACTTTCGGCAAGCACACGGCACTAATCCAAATTTTCCAATCTTCACTATTTCCATTTATTATTAATAAAAATTTTAGTGGTTAATCAACCAGCACTATAATCGTCTTATGTACCTGAAACATTCTCTTATATGTGAATTCATCATAATTATTGTGGACAATATAACACCAGGGTTTCTATTTTCAAAAGAAAATGGATGGTCAATTTAATTTGCTATGGTTATAAGGTTGTAGAATCTTACAACTTATTGAGCTACCACAATGGCTTTACGATGGGGGCTCAATCTCTCCATGGACGGCACACCCACTGTGACTCGTGGTTCGAACACCCGACCTCTCAGGTTATGATGCCAACACCTCACTAAACTACTACTTATCCTAAAATCAATTGGTGATAGAAAACGGAATAACAATAGTTTTATGGTGAAGGCGATGACTCGATCATAATTATGACTGTTCAAAAGTGAAGGTGGACATTGACCTGGACAAAAATCATTACCAAAGCGACATTGAATTGCAGATAAATAGTCAAATTACTTTAATAGAAAATTAAGTCAAAGCTCGTCATGCAATTAGAACGCCGAAAACGTTGTTTCTTTCATATGACCCAAGTGGCATGCACCTATCCCGGTCAACTGTGGCACTGCCCAAGTCTGGTTATAAATTTGTCAAAGCTAGTCCTAGTGCATGAATCTTCATATGAGTGTTAGATTGTCATATAATTTGAAAAATATGCAAAGGACACGAACACAATTTAATCCTAAGTCCTAATGTTTGTACTCAAATTCGTGATTCGAACCATTTTTTAAGCTTGAAACCACAATCTCCTCTATAAAATATATATAAAAAAAAAAGTTTTTCTGATTATGAGGTCCACTAATTTTTCTAAAAAATGATATAGATTCTTTCTGGCTCTCTTTCATGCCCGAGGTAATTTTCTCGTATAAAAATGCTACTTCCAAAACCAACATGGTAGTTTGTTTCTAACTTGTAAATGATACATACGTAAATCCTCCAAAAATTTATCCAAGCAAATGTCCTGATCTGGACATTAAAGAGGTGGGTCCCACTCAAACAATCACGGCCCCCAAAATTTCACGGCACCGGCCCTGACGACATACAAATGCAGGAACGTCTGCAGTAAAATATTTCGTTGTAAATCCCACTTTCATACCTATGTGTGAAAGAAAAATGGCCCTTAGATGAAAATGCTTTTCCGGCTACTTTTGTTAACACAATGTTATAGTTTTTGTAGTCACTCAAGTCAGTGGATTTGGGATTTGGTGGGAACGAGTCTGGAAGATTTCAACTACATAATTTTTGGCAGACTCTTCGAAGTTAATCTAAATTAATCTACAAGCTGCCAATTAATCTGCGAACTTTTGTCATCATGTCAAATTTGTTGTTTTCTTTTCTTTTCTTTTGTGTTAACCCAGCCATGGGGGTCTTAGGGACCCGAGGAAGCCCAATATGAAGTATAAGCCCATACAATCTAGGAAGGACAGGCCGCACAAATAGGAAGAGAACGATCATAAGGTGGGAAGGATAGGCGCAGGTGGAAAGAGTAGCCAACAAATTAGAAAAAGTGGCATAGCCAGTGGTTAGATACGCAGATGTGACACCCCCTCTCTCTCTCTCTCCCCGTCCAAGGCGACCACAAGTTGTGTAAACAAGATTAATCAACAGCAGCTGCAGAAACACAAGACGGATGTGAGTGAATGTGGGCTTGAATTTACCCTGTCTTGTACCAAACCCATTGCGTTTCCATCCTTAACTATGAATAATCTCTCCTTCCGAACGCTGTAAGGTTGCACTTATTGAAGTTCAAACCAATCATCGAATCAGCCCAGTTACAAGGAGTGCAAGAAATTCAACATGAATATCATTCTTCTATGGTTGTTGGCCCTATTCGAAACTTAGAGGACTTTGGAGTCTAATCATAAAAGAAGCCAATAATGCTTAGACAGACACTAATTAGGCAATTACGGTAGTTTTGGCAGTGAAAAAATGTTTTCAAAGGGCGCGTTTGGTAATTTTATATGTAAAGTAATGTCAGGTAAAATAGGGATCCAACGGTCGATATTTTTCCTTCACTCTGGTTGGCCAGGGCGTTGTGCAGACATTTGGGATATGACTATTTTTACTTCTGACACAAAGGAACTTTACAGTAGTAGTAATCATTACCATCTTTACTTTGGACACAAAGGGTTACAGTGGGGTAGTAAGAGAGACTACATGTCCCGACTTTGGGACCGGTCCAGGGATCGGTCCCAAAAGTCAGGACATGTAGCATTTTTCGGGTAGTAATTATGTACAACAACCCATACTGCCAAATATCCTCTTCTAGGTCATCTTCACTCCTTTTTTCTGTCCGGAGCAAAAAAGATCAACAGGCTTTTCTAGCCCATCTATCTTCGTGTAGCTCGTGGTAGCTGCAGCCGATCCAAGGAATGATTTTCGATCCTATCGTAATATAACACTTGATTGAAATTAATTACACATTAAACAACACAAATGATTTATCTTTACCATCCCTCATTAGCACTGACCTCTATGTGCATCAAGCTCTATGAACATACGATGCCTACGGCCTATTTGTTATTTCGTACGAGATATCGCTGGGGCCAGAGAGTATACAACAACCGAGAAAAAAAAAGCATAAGAGTAAAGTCAGTTTTTATAAACTTTACTGGGCTTCCCAAACGTAGTAGGATCCGTACGTCAACATATTTCTACCATTGGGGATAAAAGCAGATTAGCTATTTGTACTTTGGTAAACTTTAAATTATTATTTAAATAGAGACGGCCGTAACGGAAAAGATGGAATGACAAATTTCCCACTTCATATATAACCTTGTCTTTTCTTTTTTGATCATTTTGCATTTTTTTTCCTCTTGCGGTTAGGGTTCTTTATGGGCGAGGCGATTTTGGGAGAAACCGCCTCTCGATTAAAAGGTGATTTGGATTGCGGTTAGGGCTTTGCGATTTTAGAGGTTTCAAACCATTAAGAAGCTTTTCCGGTGGGTGAGGAACCAGGAATGAGAAATCTGTGGCCAGAGTACTGATTTTGGGTGGATACAGATTGTGGAGCCTGTGATGAAACTATATACAGAAGTTGCTGATGGTTCTTCTATTGAAACCAAGGAGAGTGCATTGGTTTGGCACCATCAGGATGCAGATCCAGGTTTTGGATGCAGCCAAGTAAAGGAGATGTTAGATCATTTGTAGAGTGTGTTAGCAAACGAACCTTTAACTGTGAAGAGTGGGGAGCACATTGTGGAAGTGAAGCCTCCGGTATGTCTCATAATCTCCTTTTATTATTGAATTTACATAAGTATAAATGGGGTTTTAGCTCATTAACTTCTTGATTACAAAAAGAAAAAGAAAATTTGAAACTAGGAACAGAAAAGATAAATATCATGAAAGAGAAGACTTTGGATATTTGACATCTACTTTTAGAAAAGGAGAGGGTTTTTGGGAATGAGTTTCTCATAAGGGCAGACGGTCAATGTTACTAATAACCAAGTTGCAGTTTTTCATCTTTTTTTTTTTTTTTTTAGGGGTTTTATATGACCTACAGACTGTCTTTTGGAAAACCCAACAACAAAATGAAAGGTTTAGTGATGGGTGGATAGTTCTAGTTGAATTTGAATATTGAGAATGTGTTGATTTGGGTCCCATTTTTCTTCTTCCCATTTTACTCAGACAGCACCCAATTACCTAATAAGTAACAAACAATGACATTTTGCTTTCTGATGTAGTTTAGTTCATTTTTTTTTTTTTTTTTTTTTTTTGTTCTAAAGCACCCAATTCGTAGAATCCATGTTATACAAGTATTGTTTTTGTTTGGTGTCTTGGTGATTTTTTGCTGCCCCTTATTTTTGTATTTAATTTTTTCACTGGTAGAATCCATTTTGTTGGATTGCACAGAGATGTGAAAGGTGTATGTTGGGAACCTGGATTCTCGAATTATACAAAGGGAGTAGGCAGATGAATTTCGCTCCTTTGGGGTAGTCAGAAGGTTTGCTCCGTTCCCAAAGTGGTCCTCCCACTTAAATTTTTTCTTTCTTTTTTCATGATTTATGTTGTGCATTTTTATTTTGAAGAATTCTGAAGCGATTTAGTAATTTATAAAAAAAAAATTCAGAGCTTGCAATATGAGTGCTCCACAGATTGAGAGGTTTGACCACGAGAAAACTAGGTATATGAGTTTGAAGAGGAAGGCATTTGATATGACTGAAGAAGATGACTGATAGCTGCTCACAGATTGATGGCTAAAGAAGAAGACTAAGAGCTGCTCACAAGCTCATGGCTAAAGCAAACATATTCAATCTTTCTATCCTTTTTTTATAGGCTAGGTCAGGGGCAAAAAAGTCTCGTTCTAAAGCCATTTGGAACAGTAAGTTGCTGCAAGTATGCCCTACAAGCCATTTATACATATACGCTGTTAATACTAACAGAATCCGTCACTTTTGCATGTTAATTTAAACTTCAGGTATGTTTAGTACAAAATACCAAAATACATGGGGGTAGTCTGAAATACAGGCAAAGTTCAGGTAGATAATCTGCTATTATCCCTTACCATAAAGAGTGTCAGTAAATTATACTATACTATACCAATTAAATGCCAAATGGGCACTAAAAGTTAACTGTTTTTTAGTGTCAATTGGGGCATATATTTTTTTTTTTTTTGTTTTTTTTTTTTTTTTTGAACGGCAACTAAAACTTCTTAATTAATTAAAAGAAGGTTAAAAAAAAAAAAAAAGAAAACAAAGAGGAAGAGATAGTAAAGAACATAAAAGAAAGAGGAAACACAAAAAGAGAAAAGAGCAATTAGGTACAAGGGCGTTCTACCCCACCAAAACAAACTTCAGGATAATACCCTCCCATGGAGACATCATCTCAATCCCTTGTTTAGTTAAAGCATCGACGAAGTAGTTGGTTGATCTAAGCTCATGGCGGAAGTGAACATTGATTGAAGAAGATAAAGCTAGGCCTGTTAATGGGACAGGATGAAACGGGTAAAAAGCCCGGCCCGGCCCGTCCCAAGCCCTAAAATACAGGGCTTTTAAAAGAAATTTGAGCCCAGTGGGCTGGGTTTGGACAATACATTTTAAAGCCCGGCCAAAATGGGACTGGGACTGGGCAGAGGATGCCCAGCCCATTCAGGCCCGGCCCGTCCCAAGCTCTAAAATACAGGGCTTTTAAAAAAATTTGAGCCCAGTGGGCTGGGTTTAGACAATAGATTTCTGTTCATTTCTTTTTTAAATTACTTGACTCATATAAGAAAATAGGATACTCATTCTCATTCATTTTATTGATTTTTTGATTTTCTACTTTCACCGTTCAAAAAAAGAAAAAAAAGAAGTTTTTAACTGATCTTACAATACTTTAACTTGACTCATATATGATACTCATTCATTTCTTGAACCATATAGCGTATAGAATACTCATTCATTTCTATTAATTTTCTTAAGTCCGGTTCACACCCGGTGTTTGGTGATAGCAAGAATAATCAGAAAATGTTTTGCTTCTGTCTAGGATCGGGCTAAGCCCAGACCCGACCCTGTCCCAGCTCGGTCCCGTACGGGATGGGATTTGATGTAGTCCCGTTCAATTTAGGGCCGGTATTGGACAACAACTGGCAGGCCCGTCCTATTTTCGGGACAGGATTGGACAACCTAAGCCCAGGCCCGGCCCGGCCCATTGACAAGCCTAGATAAAGCCCGAATTTCATTAAAGAGGAATTAATTGAAATTTCCATGGGTTCCTCTTCTAATTAGTCACCCAAGCGATCGCTTTAGATGAGTCACTCTCCACAATAAGAACACCATGAAAGTTTCTAGAAAAGCAACGAATAGCTTCCAAAATCGCTAAAACCTTTGTTTCATTAGAGTAACAAACCCTGCATGCGGGGAGAACATGAATAAAATATCTCTCTTACTATTTCAAAGTACCCCACCAATTCCTGCTAGCTCCGGTTTACCTCTAGTAGCACCATCGACGTTGAACTTAAGAATACCAAGAAAGGGAGGAGACCAATGAACGGACTTCGTCACCTTAAAATGACCACACCTCATACAAGGCATATGTTTGTTGAAGCAGGCATTGTTTCATTTTAACTAAGGACTGCACTTTATCCAAACGTACTTGTTCCCAATTAAGTATTACTCACCACTCATAAAAGGCTTACTTCTTTGGAGGAGCTGCTTTTGGAATTCATGTCAAGGCCATTTCGGGAACATTAGATGCTAGTGTTTTAAGATGCTGTTGAATTCTGTCATTTTTTTTTTTTAATTTCTTTCATTTTAAAATTTCTGCATAAGTATTTCATGCATCATGTATTCCCCAATTCCTCTGTTTTCATCCCCACTACCACAAGTTCTCTGTTTACATTCATAATGAATTCCCAAGGGAAAGTTTCCTGGTTGTTACACCCCGACCCGAATTAATCGTGATTAAGCTTAATTAATTGTAATTAATGCTAATTAAGCATGGATAATTGGATTAACTAAGGTTAATGACCAAAGAGGGACAAATCAGTCTCTAATGGCACATTAAGCCTAATGGAATGGAATTGAATTGATTGAAATGAGTTTTGACTCAAACAAGGTGAGTTGAGGACTTTTTCGTAAATACGGATTTATACGTATTTCGTCAAATACGGAAATTCTTGATACCAACGTGTGTATCTCGAAGAGTACGTCAACTTTCATAATAAACGCGATTCCATTTGACATCAAATGGGCCAAGTGAGGAGTCATTTGACTCAAAATGAAAATAAAAGAAATGAGAGGGGGTTTTGTTGTGAAGACTCTTATATTAGAATCAAATGAGTGAAGAGTTCATTTCTCCTTCATTTCCAAGCAACAAGCCCTAGAGCTCTCCATTTTCTCCCTTCCTCTTCCATTTTCTCTCCATTGAGTGTGAGGCTAGGAGTGATTGAAGTGGGTTTTGAGGAGTCCCTCTTCATCTTCATCTTCTCCATCAAGCAATCCACCATTGTTGAGGAGTATAGAGCTTGAGTGAAAGCTTGAGGACCTTTCCCCTTTGAACTACAAGTAAGTAATGGCATCCTCTTGTGATTTCCAAGTTCTCTTAGTGATTAAGTAGTGGTTTTTAGCACCAATGACTCATGGGAGTCCATTTGGTTGTTTTTATGACTTAGGGTTTGAAGTTTGGGGGTTTAATCTCAAGCCAAACTAATTGAAGGAGGGTTTTGGCTAATAGCTTTCAAAAAGGCAAGTATAAACCTTGCTTGTAATCCATATTGACCATTGCAATTGTTTATAGAAATGTATGATAGATTTGCCATGGAGTATATGCGTTTTTACATGGATTTTGGGTTTATTAAGAATGCTTAATGATGTGATTAATGGATGTTTAGAAGTGTTAAGAAGTATTATTGTGAATGAATGATGTATGAGGGGAGGAACAGGAGGTTCCATTTGCATTGCAGGTTGTAGAAATGTGGTTAAGAAAGGAGAGTAGAAGAAGAGTGAACTGCACAGAATTTCGGAGTGAAATTCTGCACGGTTGGCTCGAGCGAACTGGAGGTTCGCTCGAGCGATCAAGGCTCTGTTTGGGGCGAAATGGGTTTTTGCGCAGTTCGCTCGAGCGAACATTTTGTTCGCTCGAGCGAACAGGTTTCTGTGGGAGTTCGCTCGAGCGAACAATAAGTTGGCTTGAGCGAACAGCGTTTTGCCTGGGGTCCGCTCGAGCGAACAGTGGGGTCCGCTCGAGCCAACCTGTTGCTGGCCCAGGTACATTATTTAGTGAAAATTTTGGCTAATCGATCGGACCTAACGGTCCGACCGATTAGGGGACTCTGTTAGAGTCCGGTGAATTTCGAGTTTTGGATTTTTACGAGAATTTGGAGTGCGACTCTTAAGGAAGAATGCGTTCCGATTAATTTCAAAGACTAATCGTGGTTAAACTAGATTATTGAGAATTAGTAAGGTTTCAAAGGGGTTCATTGAGCGAACCATAATTGGACATTGCCTAAGCTCCATGGGTGTTAATTAAGGGGACTTGAAATGCACATATTAAATGTAAACGTGATGTCCATCGTAAATAACACGTGCATTTGGAAACCAACGGTTACACCCGAATGGTTGTTTAGGATTGAGATAGAATTGAAATGGGGTTGAGTAAAACCACGTATGGTTAATGTTACTCTCATTGTGTCATTGTGAGCAATCTAATGAGATTGATATCATTGTCATTCCTTTCCTTTGTCGTGAAAGGAAGCATTGAGTTGAATTGGATCCATGAAGAGGATTTCGCACTGAATGTTATTGGTCATTGAGTCTGGCACTACCTAGCGATTGTATTAGAACTCCAAGTGAGTTCAATGAATAATGAATGACTAATCCTGCTGCAGCAGATGGTATTGGGGTGTTCCGGAGCTCCGTGGTGATGCTAGTGTCCCTGGCCCGGACACTGGTAAGTCCCACTTATATATATATATATCCGATCATACCTTCGGGTAGTGATTGAAGCCTCCCTTTGAGGGGAGATGGTAAATGAATAAATCCCGATCATATCCTAGGATATTGATTGAAGCCTTCCTTTTAGGGAAGATGGTAATGAATTGAATGAAATACAATTTAAGAATGCTATGGTAGTTGCCAATTGGTACACGTATACTGACTGTCACTGTCTATTACTGTCATAGTCTATTATTGTCATTGTAGAATTGTCTAGATTACTCTAGCATTGAAATTGTCATTATTGCAATATGGATGTATTGATATACTTTATTGCAAGAATTGTTTATACATTGTTGAACCGTCGTGTTCATTAGTGTTATTGATGGCATTACAGGCCAGGTTGCCCCTGCCGGCACTGCAGCGCCCCCGGCGCCAGCGGAGGAGACCGCTCCTGTTCCTCCAGGAGGATTGATAGAATGGAACCGGCGGGATACCATCTGATGTGGTATCCGAGTGCGATCGAGCTTTTGATAAATGTTTTGGGATGATGTTTTGAGAAAATGTTCATATATTCATTTTGGAAATGTAATTAACATTTGGGAATGTAATTAATGATTTGGAAATGTAATCAATGGTTAGCTGCATAGTATTTTGTATATGCAGCATTGTTAAATGTATATGGAAAACGATACATGTATAAGGACTTTCTTTTGATACATGTAAAGGTTAACTTATTATTGTCAAATATATATTGTTTCCGCAAAAGTTTTATATTTGGCAGGTTCTTGTGATTGATATCCCTTGTGGATCTCGTTTTAACTTCGGTTAATTCGGGGTTTACGGGAGTAAGTATGGTTATCACGGCTCGGCTCGGGCCCGGGTCGTGACACTGGTTCAGCCACTGATAGTGCGGGGTGGAACTAGAGGACCTCAAGGTAGCCATAGTCCTCCAAAATATCCTGAAAACTCTTTTCACTTTGTACGGTCCCCATCATAATTTGATTTTTTTTTTTCCACTTCAAAACGTGAGAGCCACCTAGAAATCATGAAAATAATTGTGGTACGTGGAAAACCTTCATAATCAACTGTCAAAAAACCCATATAATTAAAAATGAATATATTCCAAGATGTGGAAACTTCTACAACCATTATGAAGACATTTTATATGTGGGTTCCGTAAGGCCTAAAACTGCAATATACACCCTTGTTTGAGATGCTAGCTAGAATGCCTCTTGAAGGTGGCCGACCGGTGCTACACTTTTCAAAGTGTGAAAAAACGAGATTCTACAGACTCTAGGGGCTCGTTTGGCATCATTTTTGTTCTCAAAATATATTTATTCTGAGACTTCATTGTGCTGAGAATGATTCATTTCTAAGAATGGACGGTGCAAAAACTTGTTCGGCAATATTCTCAAAATTGTTCTCACCAATAATTTTCATCACAACAGAATCTCCAGATTTTCATAATTAACCCAATTCTCATAAAAGAAACACAGGTTAGTGCATTCTTAGCAAATTTGGAAGTCACTAGATTAGAGATTCACTATGTTTGGGAATGGGGGAGGGGAGGGGAGGGGAGGGGAGGGAAAATTTGAGGGGGAAGGAAAATGAAGAGGAAGGGAGGGGAGGGGAGAGAAAATTAATTTTATCTCCTCTTGTTTGGATAGTATAAAAAGTAGGGGAAAGAAAAGTGAAAAAGTAGGGTTTTGTTTGTTTGTGAGGTAGAGAAAACATTACCAATTTATCCTTATTTTGTGAAAAAGTGAAAAAGTGAAAAGGACAGTTTAGTAAAATGACAAAGATTCCCCTCTTTCCCTCCTACTTTTTCCCCTTTTTGAGAGAAGTTTTAACGTGGGCCCCACACGAATTCTCCCCCCCACCCACCACCACCACCTTTTTTTTTTTTTTTTTTTCTTTTCTTCCCCTCATTTTAACTGCTTTCCAAACAGAGGGAGCTTTCCAAACAGAGGGAGGAGTTTTGGATCGATGGAATTTAGAGGTGTGGACTGTGGAGTACGTCATCTCCCATGTGCATAACCACTTCAAATGGTCCTCAAGCCATGTACGTGGCAGTTGGAAAACTTGTGAAGAAATTGAATAGGGTATCCGTTTGGAAGCAACAGAGAATTGCTTTACATTGAAATTCTCTATGGTTGGGTGATCAATATCTGGGTGGGTGTGGGTAGGCTCATTTGACTAGAAATGGGAGGAGGATGAAAAAAAAAGGAGGAAATGATGAGAGAGACTAGAGAAGCGGATTACAGGGGAGGCTTGTTCTCGTGTAGGAAATTTATACTCAATGCAACTCACGGCTTACGAATGAAGCAAATTTTTTTTTTTTTTTTTTTTTAAGCTATTGGAGGGTTCCCAATCCTTTGGGTTAAGACTAATTTCTTCGAGTTCATAAGGAAGTTGGATAAACTCCCCTGTAGCCCCAGTGTAGTAGTATAGTTTCGAACCTACAACCTCCGACTGGAATAAAATATTTACAGCAATTCACACATTTCAATGCATAAGAAGGTAATACAAGCGCTTACATTTTTTCCCCTTTCGGAAAGAAGGACAAAAATAAAATAAAATAAAATAAAAAAAACGACGAGTACCACACTTGAGTAACACGAGGCACCTACGGAACCTTCAATGCACGCTCGTAGTGGGGCCCACATGGGGATGGTTATGTGGAATTAAAAGAGCTAGATGCTGCCTACTGGTGTATGATGTAAGGGCTCGTGTGAGGGACACTTCCATAATTGGAAATTTTTAAGTACAAAAGTTACTTTTCAAGTACATAGGGTGAGGGATAGATGCTTGTCTTCATGTGCAAAAAGGAAAGTACCCCTCACCCTATGGTGAGGGATAGATGCACTTGAAACTTCCCCATATATATATATATATATATATATATATATAACTCAAAGATTTGATACAAATCAATCTAACATTGGGCCCATATCAAGAGACTAGCCCTTGAGGATCCGCAACCAATTCTATTTTCATTTTTCTTAAGTGGGGTCCACTCAACAGCCTAGTATCTTGAATTTTTTTTTTTTTTGTACCCCAACTAAGTGTGCAGGGATCTAAGAGAGCTCACATAAGTTGGAAGACTGACATCACCCACACAAGTGAAAAAAAGTTGCTCAGTTGGTTAGCAACCCTAGATGCCACCTGGCTATGCATGGTTCGATACCTGGGGTTGGGTTGGCCACTCTTCCCACATTTGTGGGCTCCTCTTCTTATATGTGCGGGCTACCTCTCCACGTTTATCCGCTACCATGGATCCCAGCCCCTTTGCTATCCTTTAGAATTTTCTTTGAGAAGTAGTGAAATTGCTATAAATTTAGTAATTGGCTAACATCATTCAAGAAACAAAGTCTAGACAAAATCTCAATCAACATATATTTTTCGTGCTACAAGTTGGGTTTGCTGAATCTCGTAGGATTTTCACAATCAGTGATTTTGAAATAATATATCCAGAAGTAATTGTTAAATCATCTTATTTAAGCTGATCAATTGTTTGCCAAAAAATAACTTTCTTTCATTGGGCCCTTGCCTGACCCGGCCCTAGCCAAGCGTGCCTTGGCCATTGAGGGTAGAATAAGGGCCTAAGATTGTAGGTCTACCTAGGATGCTGAGGGCTTTCGCTCAACTTAGGCCTGGCCCATATATGGAGAGTAGGTCAACCCAACCCTTTGACAACCATACCCACAACTTAGAGATGTCAATCGTGCCGGCCTGCCGGCACCACACGACCAACTCTCGGCCTAGCCATGTCGGCACGGAAGGCCAGGAGCTCTGCCAGTGTCGTTCTTGAATCGTGTCGGGCCGCTGTTGACCATTGTGCTGGCCCAGGTACGGCACACTTGACATCTCTACCCACAACCCGACCAAGGTTAGTAGGACCACTAAGAGCCCCGTTGCTTGAAATGTTGGAATGGAACTAGAGGAAGTCAAGCCACAAAACTTCTGAAAACTCTTTTTACTTTTCTATATACCCCTCAAATTTTGATATTTTCTTGTTCTTTAACTTGAGATCCATCTAAAAATCATGAAAATAATTGTGGCACGTGGAATTCCTGCATGCATAATGAACTGGCAACAAATATATAATTAACAACTGCTGGTGCCACTGGAACGTGGCCGACCAATCCAGTATGTTGTAAAGTGAGAAATAGATCAAATTATAGTCATGGTTTCTCTTAGAATTAACAACTCAGATAACAAAGACCATGCATTTTCTAATAAACTATCCAGCGGGCGAGGCACTGCATACTGCATGCATCCATCACTGGTAGAGCACCGAAGGGAGACGTGGTGTGAGTAGTACTTCGAGTGGACCCTCCTTTGGCATCGTCAAGCCCGACCCCTGATCACTCATATCCACAGGTTCACCGAATGGGGTCACCAGATCAAACCCATGTAGCAGCCGAGCCAGGGTCAGGTGCATTACCTGCGCTGCCATCGATATACCCGGGCACGATCTCCTGCCCGACCCGAAAGGTATAAATTCAAAGTGTTGGCCCCTGAAATCCAGGTCCGCTTGAGTGGTGAGAAATCTCTCTGGTCTATACTCCTCAGGGTCCGACCACTTGCGTGGATCCCGCTGAATCTTCCAAAGGTTAGAAATCAACCACGTTCCAGCGGGAACATAATAGCCGTTGATGTAGCAGCTTTCCATGGCCCGGTGGGGTACTGAGAGTGGGCCTGGCGGGTATAGGCGTAATGTTTCCTTGATGATTGCTTGTAGGTAGACCAACTTCTTTAAATCCGATTCGTCAACATTCCTCTCCTTCCCCACTTGGGTATCTAATTCCTCTTGAGCTTTCTTCAACACGTTAGGATTGTTGAGCAGTAGTGAGAGTGCCCACGTCATTGTCACTGAAGTAGTGTCAGTCCCAGCTATGATGAGCATCTGCAAAAGGAAACAACATAATTAACTGAAGAACCAAAGGTAAATATTAAGAAAATGATGTTATCAAATAGTTTTTCCTTAGGTCCTAATATTGATTTGCATTAAAAATTCATAAGTATTAAATACATACAATGGTTAAAAATGAAGATCCAAGATAAGCTTTCAAAAATGAGTGTCAAATAGCATTTTCATCTTAGATGTATTTTTTTTAAATGAAAATTAATTTGATACGTTCATTCTTGAGATTCAATTGGGAAATTTTCAAAATATGGTCTTAAGTTTTTGCCTTATTTCAAAAAATGACACAAGTTTTGAAACTTTTCAAATTAGTCCCTAAGCTTTTCAGTAAATTTTCAATTAAGGACATCCAGCCATTTAAAGGTATTTTTTTGTGACTTTATCCCTCATTATTTTAAGAATACCCAAATTACCCATGGTTTCGGAAGCCACTACATGAAGTCAATCGCTGTGGCAATACTGGGTGTCCTTGATCACTGTGAGGACACCAGCGAGGGAAATTAGTAGAATATAGAGGAAGTGATTGAGAGTTTTATTACAATGAAGGGTAATTTGGGTATTAAAAAAAAGGAAAAAAGTTGCCGTAAAATAACTTTAAATAGATGGATGTATTTATTTGAAAACTTTCTGAAAAACTTAGGGACTAATTTGAAAAGTTTTGAAACTTGTGTCCTTTTTTGAAGTAAGGTCGAAACTTAAGGACCTTTTTGAAATTCTCCCAATTCAGTTTAATCTTCCGCTTATGATGCGAGCAAACAAGCCTCCGAAAATGAAATTATGGAAGATGGGAAATGAATGTATATCCGAGAACTTTGCTTGTTGTCCTACCAGGGCTGACATTCATTTTTGAGTGGTTTAGATTCATCGTCACTATTCACTATATAGTTGGGCTTCAAGGTGAAATTCTACACATCCGATCCGACTCACGGGAAGCGTGTAGGAGATAGTCAGCCCAACCGGATTTACAATTTTTGAAAGGGTACAGACACTAGGAACCGGTCCCGGATCAGTTGAGCAAATTACATACCAGTGGGAGTACTTTAAAAATGGAATCCTGATCGTAATCAGCAGATAGCTTGGCACCTTCTAACGTGGACAGCATCACATGCATAAAGTCCTCTCTTCCTTCCACAACACCAGAGAGTCTCATCCGACGGTGCTCCTCCAACCAGCTCGCCATTATAGAGTCCATCTCCTTTGCAGCCTTCTTCATAGCACTATGGTATCCTCCCAAATCCAACCATTTGAGAAACGGAAGCGAATCCGACAAAAGGAGTATCCCACCTAGATAAAACAGCTCGCCGATTGCTTTTTGGAACCGCCTCGCTTCGCCTTCATCCCCTCTAATGTTGCTGCCAAAGTAGCGCTTCCCTGCAATCATCATTACAACTATGTTAAAAATTACGTCCTTCAGCTGTTGCTTCATTTCCACCTTAACCGGTCGGTTCCCATTTCGTGCCCATGCATTGTGCAGCTCCTTCATGCTCGTGTTCACCTCAGAGGCTCGGACATGCTTGAGCAGCTCGAGCTGGCGGTTGGAAAGCAGCTCGATCGTAGCTATCTTACGCAACTCGCGCCAGTAGGGACCGTAGGAAGAGAAGCCTAAGAAGGCGTAGTCATAGCCCAAGTACTTGCCTGTAGCATTTGTGGGACGGCCAGCGAGGGCCTGGTCGTTGGTGGTGAAGCACTCCTTGGCTGCCTCCCATGTGCTCACGACAACCACACGGTTGACGCCCAGTCGGAGCATGAAGACTGGCCCGAGCTTATCTGCCATTGCTCCAAGGACCCGGAAGATAAGTTTACCTTTACCTAGCTGATGAAGGTGACCTATTACTGGCAACGCCCCAGCTGGTTGAGGTGGCTGCTTGCCGTTGGTGCTCTTGTTTTGCTTTCTTTTCCATTGAGTGTAGAAAAGGACCAAAGCAACAAACCCAACAATAATTTGCAACGGGGAAGCCAATTCCACCATATTTGAGGTTGAGGTGCTGCTCCACTGGATATGCTTTTGCAGGAAATAGAAGGTTAAACTCTATGCAACTTGCATCCCACGAATGAAAACTCACAGCAACTCACTCATTTGAATTTATACAATAGGAATACAAGCAAACTCTTCTACGTGAAGTGCAAGTGCAGCTCCGCGGGAGTGTCTTATAGTCCACTCAAACAGTAGTCTTGTCATACGTACCATGATTTAGCATTAGGTCCAACAGTCTCCGTTGGATTCTTAGAAAAAAAAGGAAAAAAAAAGAAGCTATGATTAAGATTCCCTTAATACTTTAATGATCCTAAATCAATGGCTAGCATCATCTCCCACTGTCCACGTTATCTGCAACCAAACAATGTAGGTTGGTTTGGACTTTGGACGAAAAGGGAAGAATATCATCAGTGGAGGACTCAGGATTTTTATTTGGGAGGGGCTAAACCTTTACTCGGTTAAATTAACTTTTTTCACATGAATAATACCGAAAGGGCAAATTTATTGCAATTAAATAGAAATAAAGCTTTCCTTCCAATTGAAGGGTCTTCCTACTCCCTCTCCAAAATTCTTGTTATCATTGATTCATTATCTTCAAATAAGCTTAAGATAACATTTTCTTTAATTCTAGGCGTTTGAATGTCGTGACACGGTGAATTGGGTGAACACCAAATTACCCAATTTGGGTTTCCAAATGGGTTTTATTTGGATCTAAAGAATTTGGTTGCATGTACTTACCTTAGGTGTAAAAATAATTTTCTATAGTTGGTCATAGGCTCATGACAAAAAGGAAAAACCACCACTTAAATGTAACTCAAATTATTCACACATGAACTCTAAGACCCTATTTTTGTATGAATTGAAGATTAAAGTATGCCCAATAGCGATTTGGTCATCTTGTAGACATATTCATATTTGGTGATTTAGGGCTTACGTTTAGATTAGGATTTGGAGATTAATAGTTCAAATTTAGGTATAGAGTCATTAGAATTATGCTATATCTGAGGAGGGAGGGAGATTGCTTTATTTACGGTTATTTGGTATGAGAGAGACTAACCACGAGAGGACCAGCAAGAAAATTTTAATTTTGGTGAAGGGGATCTCACACTATTAACAAAAAGAAAATGTTGAAAGAGAATAGCGCGAAGATGATCCAGTACCATCGACATGAAGAAAATGTCAAAAGACAAGGGTGTTTTTATCAAGATTTTGTAATGAGGGGCAATCACAATATTTACATGTGGAGCGATTATTTATTAGTTATAAGTGAAATATGTTCAAGCCCATTCAGTTTCTAAAGATTATAAAAATAGACCTAGACGACCAGGTCATATGCACGTAGGTTCGCCCTGAATATCAGTGAACGTGATGGTTTTCACAAATAGCACGTGAAAGACGAGACGTTGGTCGGAAACATAAGTTGGGGCGAGAGGGCTTTCTTGATAAGAATTAAGATACCACATGGAAGTCATATATATATATATATATATATATATATATATATATATATATTCTGACTTCACCTATGAAGTAACTAGTGAGCCAATGAAAGAAATTCCCAACCATTCATTGTACCATCCCACCAACTGACATATATGATTGCAGCAGGTCTCACTTGAATCAGGAGTTGGACAACACCATTAGATTAGATTTTATTTTTCATTTTTTTTACTTTAAGATAACTTTATATTGAAAGAAAGAAGAGAACACCCTTAGATTGATCATTTATTAGACGTGTACTGGTCTCCTTACTTCATGTTTTATTCAGTATATGATTAAATCCAATTGTAGTATTAGTTCTAATTAGAGAGAAATTTGATCCGAAAGTAATATATACAAAACTTAAATTAATTGAAATAAAGATATAGGCCCACATGATGGATTAGCATAGATAAGTTTAAAATATTCTTTAGGGCGTGTTTGGATGTGTGGTGAAGTGAGGTGAGGTAAAGCCTCTATTATCTGTTGATCCGTAAAATAAATATGGTCCGATCCGTGGATTTTTAACTGATCTGAAGATAAACGGATTTGTGACGGATTGAAAATCTTGTAATCCGTTAGCAATGGATCGATGACGGATTTCACCCTCAATTCGCGAATTCAATCCGATCCGATCTTTTGACATTAAATATAAATAAAAAAAATTAAGGGGTCTAAATCTAAAATTAAGATGTCTAAAAGTAAAATAAGAAAAAAAATTTTAAGGGGTCAAATGTAAAATTTTTTACAACATATTTGATATCTTTCTTTTAACATTTGATTGAACGGATTAACCTGATCCAATTTGGTTCTCCACGGATCGGATCAGATCGAATTTTAACAACTACGGATTGGTGACGGATTCCAAATCCATCAATCCGTAGATAACGGATTGGTGACGGATTTGGTGCATTCCACACCAATTCGATCCGTGTACACTCCTACCAACTGAGTACAAATAATAATAATAATAATAATAAATAAATAAATAGAGTTCTTCTACGTGGAGTGTGGCTCCACTTGTACGAGACACTCTTAGCCCATAAACAGTGCAGCCCCTTTAAGAGTTTTCTCATACCACCTATGATTAAGATGCCATAGGATAACATTCTCCTGTATATTATTTAGAGTTCTTGAAACTAATGTTGGGTAACTGTCCACGTTATCTGCAACCAAACAATGTAGGTTAATGGTTTGGACGAAAAGGTGATAATATCAGTAGAGAGTGTTTTGAACTGGTTTTCACAAATGAGAGGTTCTATTGGCACCTTAGAACTTTCTCTCGCCACCGCCCAAAAAAAAAAAAAAGAAATTTTTTTCCTAAACTACCCACCTCTAGGCCTGTCAATGGGACGAGTTGAAACTAGTAGAAAGCCCGGCCCGGCCCGGCCCAAGCCCGAAAATATAGGGCTTTTAAAAAAAATTGAGTCCAGTGGGCTGGGCTTGGACAATATATTTTAAAGCCCGACCAAAATGGGACTGGGACTGGGCAGAAACAACCCAGCCCGTTCAGGCCCGGCCCGGCCCGCTGCAAAGTCATTTAATAATTATTATTTATATATTAGGGCTACTTAGGAGGGGCAGTTTTGTAACTTCACCCTCCTTCTCTAATACAACATCCCAGCACCCAAAAAAAACCCTAGCTCCATTCATTCGTTCTCTCTGCCTCTTCTCCTTTTTCAACTCCGCCTCTGCCTCTTCTTGTTCTCTCTGCCTCTTCTCGTTCAGGCATGATTCGATGGGGGTGGAATTCCTTGGCATGGGGGCTCACGTTGCCTATATTTTTTTTTTTATAAAATTGAATTCCTTAGCGTGGGGGCTCACATTGCAATGTGGGTCTTTGCTGCAGAATTGGGTTTGGGTGATATTTCATGTGGCCACTAAATCCATACCAACACAGGCAAATCTAGGGGGCAATTTTGAACACAATACTTGGGGGACCAAACCCATGCCTTATGTTACAGTCCAACCAACCCAACACTAACAAGTAAAACTAAGAGAGATGTTCTCACACTAGCAATAGAGGCAGTCCATCTCCGTGGAGCCTACTAGGGCCCACCTTTGATCAATGGAAGCCCTTTCACACTCATCCCCATGATCATTTGGCACTAGAATGTTTTGCTTATGTCTAGAATCAGGCTAAGCCTGGGCCCGGCCCTGTCCGAGCCTGGGCCCGTACGGGACGGGATTTTATGTGGGCCCGTTCAATTTAGGGCAGGGATTGAATAACATCTGGCAGGCCCGTCCTATTTTCGGGACGGGATTGGACAACCCAACCCCAGGCCCGGCCTGGCCCATTGACAGGCCTACCCGCCTCCCTCTCCCACCCTCCGTCCACCCTCTTCCCTCATTCCCCTAGTATCCGGATGGGGTCTGTAACGTTTTGGTAATTATATATATTATATATTATTATTATATAATTGATTGTATTTTAATTAAATATGCGATTAGCCTATGTGGGGACCATGCTAGACTTAGGTTGGTGAGTTAGGCTTGTTGGATAGGTATCTTGACCCATAGTTAACCCGGGCCCAGTTTAGTGGGTATAATCCTTCTCTAATCCAAACCCCTATATATTTAGAACCCAAACTTTATTCTTTTTAGAATTTAAGTTAGACTACAACTCTTTTTCTTATTCCCTATTTATGCACCACCACCACTCTTTTATTTTCATACACAACTCTCTCTCTTCCAATTTTCTCTGAGTTAGCACTTTGGGCTTTGACAGTAGGAGTTCTAGACCGTCTTCATCAACTGTGGACATTAGGCAAGTACCTAACCATAATTTATAAAATCTATATGTTGTTCGTGGTCTGAGTGTAGATGCTCTAGCTCGGATGCATGTGAGGATTTGGGTGGAACCTGAATCCCATAGTAGAGTTCAATAAAAAATTTAAATCACTTGAAATAAATGCTATTATGTTGCATGAGATGTGGCCGATTGAAAGAACTCTTATTAAAGTGAAACTTGACCACATCCAGAACAAAAGAGGACATGTTTCTTGAGAAATTTAGATTTGTAACATATTAAGTTCCGTGTTTTTCCTACACACACAACACTGCAAAATTATTCCTTTTTAATGATTTATATCCCTCTAGTCTTATTTTCACTTCTTAATGTGGTAGCTCATTGATGAACACCTCTTTTTTGTAGAGACAACTAGTAACACCCCGTGCTATGCGTGCTATGCACGGACCACAGAACCACTAAATCCATTGACACCCTAGCTATTAATTTTTTTAAATAATTTAGTTTTGTAAAATGTATACTTTTTTTTGTTATTTTGTTTTTTATCTGTTTTTCCATATGTTTTATTATTCACGTGAGGTATAAATGGAGCTTTGTTGAGGCTCGGGCATGTGCTAAAAATTCAAATGAATGACATCTTAACAATGAAACAGCATAGTAAAGCAGTTAAATGTAATTTTAATAACATGGGGTTCACAATATACGCATTCATACAAATTTTTCAAATAAGAAGTCACCGAATTCAAGTTTTGAAATGTTTGCGTTAAGCTGTAGAAATGTAATTTTTTTTTCAAATTATAACACATACAATATAAAACAAACTATTCATGCCGGGTAATTGTAACTCCATCTTTCAAGTTTTTCAGCGGTGTACCTGTAGGCATATAGTAACCTGTTTAACAATTTTATAAGATGTCATTATAAGAGGACATTATGTTAATGGAAAACAATCTACTGATACTATCTCAATAGTCATCATAAGAGGACATTAATACCTGGAATATGAAGATCTACTTTCGTACGGTGTTGTTGTTGTTCAGTCCATCCTCTAAATCTTCTAAAGCTTTGACCGTTGTAAGGTCTAACTCGATCTCTTCCAACATCTCTCCTAATTCCCTCATATCTACGAATTTAGTCTTCAGCCTCGCCTGAATGTCTTGAACCAGCCAAAGAGGTGGTAGAGTGCTTACTATGTAATGTACCAGATTTACAATATTCGGTTCGAATCCTCTTCTTTTGAGATCGTAGAACAATTGTTCCTTGTTCAGCAAATGTTCCCGAACACATGTTCCTTCAACCATCTTCTTTTTCCTGAACTTTATCCACGAGGGCTGAATATATTTTTCAAATGACTGTAATAGGTCAACAAATTCCACCGCATGCCATGGTCGCAAGCTTTCAAATATCCTCATCTTCGCAGCATCCCAAGCTGGTGGCAATGTCTCGCTAATTTTTATCATTATATATCGTTCCGGGATGAGGTTGCCACACACTCTTAGCCACTGAGCAAGTTCAATTTTGCGTGTGCCATGCTTTGCTATTGGTGTGTCATGCTCAAATGGTTTATGTTCGAACTCATCTATCAACTCCCTAACACATAGAGAGTCATTGCCACGAAAGTATTTGAGAGGTGTACCCATTTTATCTGGTTTAGATTTGTAAAATTAATCTATAAAGTAAAAATAAGATGAAAGCAACAACAGTTTAATCAAATTAAAAACAACATAGTAAGCAAGTTTTTAACTTGACACACATTATATTTTACATATAAAATTAATATGACGACAAATAAGAAACAACAGAGTAAACTATAATTATCGACAAATTAAGATGAAATCAACAAATCTTTGTCCCTCTTTCTCTATATATTAAATTCACCAGATATCTAATCTCATAAGATATTTTAATCGGGGATATCGTTGAAAACTTCCCTGTACACAATATTTTTGGTGACATTTTTTGGCAACCCTTGTTTATTAATCAGCAGCATATTCAAACCTGACAGAGATGTAACATGCGACAAAGCTACATATAGCTGGCCATGTGAAAACACAGGATTCGGGAGGCAGACACTCACATTCTTTAGAGTCTGTCCCTGACTCTTATTTATGGTCATTGCAAATGCCAGCTTGATAGGAAATTGTCTTATTTTCAGTTCGAATGTCGAATCATCAGACGCCGATGTTAGATCAGTACGACTTATCAATACAATTTCTCCAACGCAGGAACCTGTCATGACTTTAGCTTGTATGACTTTGTCCCCCATCTTGTGAACAACTAATCGCGTACCATTGCACAATCCCAAACATTGATTCAAGCTTCGCAACAGCATTATCGGAGCTCCATTTTTTAACTCCAGAGCATGACTTGGTAATCTTGGTAAGTCCAGAGAATTCAAAAACTCTGGAGGGTGCAAAACATGATCCATAGTTTCTCCCGATGTAGAACATATCTTATCTGCACTATAAAATACCCGCCTTTCTCCTGGTATCTTCGATAACATCATCGAGTTTAGCTGGTCGACGTCGATGTTTCTCGGAGCAAGTATTCCACGCTCACTTAAGTAGGACAAATCACTGTACCTATCAATCAGATCCGGATAAGTTGATTCAATCAACCGTTGTACTCCCCTTTCATCATTTTGTATTAGAAACTCATTTGGGATTTTGATCCAATTTGGATCATAATCATTTCCAAAAGCTGTCACGGATACCTTTCCCTCGCCAACCATCTTAATCCACTCCGTGAGTAACAAGTAACAACAATTAGTTTTAGGAAATAAAAAAATTAATAAAATCATTCTCAAAACCCTAAATATATAGATCTAACATAAAAGTATGTAGATCAATCATTTACACACTATACAATGATCATGAATAATTAAAAGAATATATTTATGATGAAATGCCCAAAAAATGATATATTATAATTCAAATATTAAAAAATCCGAAAATAAAATAATTAAAATAAAAATTTAAATCATGTTTATGACTATGAGTAGATGTAGATCTATCATCTATACACTATTAATAAGCCATTAAGCCTTTGGTATCACAAATATGCCAACAAGTAACAACAATTATTTTTAGGAATTTTTTTTTTAATAAAAATCATTTTCAAAATCCTAAATCTATAGATCTAACGTAAAAGTATGTAGATCAATCATTTACACACCATATAATGACAATGAATCATTAAAAGGACATATTAATGATGAAATCCCCAAAAAATTATGTATTATAATCATGGTATTAAAAAATCCGAAAAAAAAAAATGAAAAAAAAGTTCAAAATCATGTGTATGAGTAGATCTAGCATGAAAGTATGTAGATCTAACTTCTAAATGAAAAAAACAACACAACTACACAAGTAACAAACCCAAATGATTTATAATTTCATCTAGAAAAAAAATAACATAATAAAATACTTTAAGTTGATTTTCTCTTCAAAAATAGAAGTGGAATTTGAAAAATGCAAGAGGGATGTGTGAAGGAGAGGGACTGCTGGTATGGGTAGTAAGAAGATGAGAAGAGAGGAGAAGAAGATGAAGATGGGGAAAAAAAATGAAAAAAAAGGGTTTTCAAGCATTTTCTCATATCTCGGCCGATATTTTGAAAATGTCGGCCGAGATATCGGTTCCACCGATATTATGGAAATTTCGGCCAATATGGGCCGAGATTTTGACGATTTTTTTCGATTCCGATATCTCATTGAGATATCGGATCGATATCGGCCGATACCGGTTCATATCGGCCGATATGAACCGGTATCGGCCGGTTTTTAAAACCATGCTTCTGATCATCATTTAAGCCGACATGTAACGATTCGAACAATTGGCTTTCAGCTGTGCTATCATCATTGAGTTCTTCTATCATAAGCCTGTTCGTCGCGATTTGGCCCAACCGGTTAGATGGCAATGGCATGAGGGGGAATTATGTCAATATTCTACCATTTTTATTCAGTATACGCTCGATATCCATCAGCCCTAAATTTCGCAATTCACTTTCATCAAGATATCTATCTCTTTCTCCAAGCTGTCTCCTCGTTCAACTTTGTAAATCATCCATCAGGTCCTCCCAGTGTTTTTCCACAATTCCGTGGGATCTGAAATTGCCGAAAACATCAGCATTAAATAGAATATGTTTCTGAGTTGAGAACCTGTAGCCCATGTCGAGGCTTCGTCAAGTGCCTCATGCCATTCACCATCATGTTCAAGTAGGCCAAGTGCAAAGCATGCCGATTTGTAAGTTTGGTGCACCACTCCGCCAACTGTTCTTATATCCCCATAGCATTTTGCCCCCTAGACTTTGTTAAGTAGCATACCCAGATAATGTCGTTCTCCCGAGTTTGGATGTGCATAAGCAAGTCTACCAATACTAATACGTTGTTTTCGCCTTGTCCATTTTTTTTTTCTTTGCTTTCCAGACCCCCCACTTTGTTGGGAACTCAACGTACGTAAATTCATTAGCATCCAGGTGGTTTCTATTCGCTTCGAACCATTTGGTAAACATTGTGTCATGAATGCCATCCCGATTAATCACGGACTCGACATCATCCGTGTCCCTAAATACAACAAACTGTTCTCCTGGTAGATGATACTGTAACCTTTGCACCGAGGGATATTGTTTTTGCAAGTAAAACTCGAATATTCTCCAGCATGCTTCAATCGAAGATATGTATCGACCGTCTTGAAATTGCTTGATCTCGTTCACACTTCTGTGCATACGTTCTCCACTGTTATTAGGCTATACAATACTATCCTCGGTAACGATCGTTGCACGATCTGGACTCTTATGAATGTACTTGTATAAGTACTTGACGACTTTGCTGTGGGCACACCGCTCGACATTTATGTACGAATCATATCTTACAATGAGATCACGATTATATGGAATGACCCATCAGTTATCTACATCAAAACCATTGATTCTGTATGTCATGTTATTATTTCGACGTTTGTACACCACGAATCCATTCTCCGCTATTGTCGTTGCACTGACAAATGGTTTTGGATAACCTTTTGAGCACTTTCCATTTACCATACATGGAGCATTCATATTTTGATAACCACATGGCCCGTGTAACATGCATCTCGTCACAGTTGCGAATGCCAATGGATCTTCAACCTTACTTGGTATTTCCGCAGAAATAATGTCATCAATCTCTTCCGGTGACTGTGGTTTGTCCACACCAGCCAAAGTGAGGATGATGTGAGAATGCGGTAATCCTCGTTTTTGAAACTCAATGACATGAATATCTGTTCAGATTGATGTGATTTTTCTTAATTAATATAATGTTTCAAAATCATTCGGACACAGTAATACAATTTCAAAAATTAAAAGTAGATATTGAAGTTTAAGTTCGCTAATAATTGAGTTTGTATACCTGTAATTACTCTGCCGAAGAAATTATTTCTTTTTAGGTCCTCCATCAGTTGTTTCAGACTAATGCGAAATACCCTTGCAACTATATCCGGTCTGTCCTCAGGTCGTTGACCAGGGATTCGTGATAGTTGTTGCTGAATCTCTGGCCAACTTGGGTTACATGTAAATGTTATAAATAGATCGGGAAATCCTATCGTACGACAAATAGCCATAGCATCCTGATAATGTTGTATCATGTTCCTTGGACCACCAGTGAATGATGAAGGAACAATGTAGCGCATACCAACTGCAGTTGCATCCGTATCACCAGCGTTGACAGCATCCTGTAAACCCCTATATAAATCCGCACGCAAAGCATTCTGGTTGTTCCTGATGAAACTTAGCCTTTCCTTCTCTATTGCCGCGTAGCAATCAACCACAAACTGCTGGAACAGTCGGCCACCCTAGAGCAACGACGTCCTTTCGCCATCTCGAGACATCAATCTAAATGCATAGAACTCTCTAATCGATACACCCTCACGCATATAGTTTGACCCAGGTGCAAACTTTATGAACTTTGTCCATCCACTAGTTCCATATGGAAAGAGCAACGGGTATTGGAGCGGCATATACGAAGGGTGTGTTTCGTTAATCCTCTGGAGATTTCCATCTAACTTTCTAATTATGATGTCTCGATTTCCTGTAATTTCAGACTCATCTCCAACAATGATGGTTGCAACCTCATTTGTGGTTTGTCTTGCATACTGTCTTCCTTCCCGTGAATGCAGAATCCGAACATGCAGATTTTGATTACCATTTTCATACAACCTATCTCTTGCATGATGGAACAATTTTACATAAGGATTAATTGCATTTAGCATTGTTTGCAAGCCTTCCAATACAGTCAAGTCAATCTCATTTGCATCATTTGCATCCTCGCTTCCTCGAACAACCCTTACTCTATTGGATGTTTCATGTTCCATGTCATATATATAAAGCTGAGCAAACTTAGGCATGTCTCCAGGTCCTGGAAGTAATGAACCCATCCTGTGATAATTTGATCCACTTATCCGGAAAAGATATGGTCCTCTTCCATCGAGCACGGTGCGCTCAATTTTTCCACCCATTGACGTGAATGACAACAATGAATTGTATGTTCTTATTTTCTCCATGAATCTAGATTGAAGCAATTGATTCTGTATAAATTCAGGCGTGTTTGGTAGTAGTGGCAGCATCACCTTTCCTCCATGACAACACAAGCTAAACTTTGGTCTTGAAATTGAACTGTCTCTGATTCTTTTATCAAGCCACATAATAGCTCTACAGTGAGAGCATATTGCAACTCTGGCACCGAAGCTCCAACACATGGAGATATTTTTTCTCCTCGAGCATAATACAATTTTATTGTCGGCTAATAAAAGTTAGTAGTTAAAAATAATATTCAGTACTTTATGTTGAAGCCATTCTGTTGCCCGGCGTCAAATTGTAATAAGATGTTGAATCCATTCCGTTGCCCGACGTTACATTGGAATGAGAATGTTGTTGTCGCTTTGAACGCAAGATTGTAGATCTTACACGTCTTGCCTACTTTTGCATCACTCTTTTTATATTCCCTGGTGGATCTTGTTCGTTTTGCATCGAGTGACTGATTTGACTCATATTTCACTACTAGAAAATGGACTTTTAGTGACCGCCAAAAGCCGTCGCTAAAAGTCTACTGGCGGTCGCTAAAAGTCTTTAGCGACCGCTTTGCGACCGCCAAGATGCCGTCGCGGAAACTTCGTCGCTAAAAGTATTAGCGACCGCCAAGTGGCGGTTGCTAAAAGTCATTTCCATTATTTTTTTTGCTTTTGTTTAATACTTTTAGCGACCGCCAGTGGCGGTCGCTAATAGTCATATTAGCGGCCGCCACTGCTAATTTAAATTTTTTTTTTAATTTTAATTTTTTGTTAAAAACACTTTTAGCGACCGCCAGTGGCAGTCGCTAATAGTCATAGTAGCGGCCGCAACTGCTAATTTAAATTTCTTTTTTAATTTTAATTTTTTTTCAAAATACTTTTAGCGACGGCTACTGGCGGTCGCTAATAGTCATCCTGGCGGCCGCTAATAGTCAGTGTATTTTTTTTTTCAATTTTTTTTCAAATTTCTCAATTTTATTCCTGTACCTGTACCTGTACCTGTACATGAATAAACCATATACAACTACTACTATCCATTACAAATACCAATAACAACTACTACAATCCATTACAATAACTAATAACAAAAACAAACAAAAACAAAATCTTATATTAATAATATTCAAAATATTACAAAAGTTTCAACAAATTATATATATCCATTACAAATCCAGCAATAAAAGTAAAAGAAAAATGAAATCAAATTGCCCGTGCAGGTTGCCGTATGGATACGATGCTCTCAAACCTGAAGAAAAAAGAGAAACAAATATTAATAATTAATTATAAAAATTGGCAATTTACAGCAAATATAAAAAAGAAAAAATTCAAAATTTGAAAGTTAAACCTACGTTTCAGCTTTACGAGGAATCCGGGAGTCGGAATCTCGTTCCGTCAGTTCCTGCAAGTCAGGAATGACTACGGGCACGTGCCCGTCCAGTTTCACGGGAAACGGAGCCCGTTTGCTGGTTTTGGACCCCCGGAGGCCGATTTTCTAAATTTTAAGTTAAAGTATCGAGTTAAACCTACGTTTCAGCTTTACGAGGAATCCGGGAGTCGGAATCTCGTTCCGTCAGTTCCTGCAAGTCAGGAGTGACTACGGCCACGTGCCCGTCCAGTTTCACGGGAAACGGAGCCCGTTTACTCGTTTTGGACCCCTGGAGGCCGATTTTCTAAGTTTTAAGTTAAAGTATCGAGTAAAACCTACGTTTCAGCTTTACGAGGAATCCGGGAGTCGGAATCACGTTCCGTCAGTTCCTGCAAGTCAGGAATGACTACGGGCATGTGCCCGTCCAGTTTCACGGGAAACGGAGGCCGTTTGCTCGTTTTGGACCCCCGGAGGCCGATTTTCTAAGTTTTAAGTTAAAGTATCGAGTTAAACCTACGTTTCAGCTTTACGAGGAATCCGGGAGTCGGAATCTCGTTCCGTCAGTTCCTGCAAGTCAGGAGTGACTACGGGCACGTGCCCATCTAGTTTCACGGGAAACGGAGCCCGTTTGCTCGTTTTGGACCCCCGGAGGCTGATTTTCGAAGTTTTAAGTTAAAGTATCGAGTTGAACCTACGTTTCAGCTTTACGAGGAATCCGGGAGTCGGAATCACGTTCCGTCAGTTCCTGCAAGTCAGGAATGACTACGGGCACGTGCCCGTCCAGTTTCACGGGAAACGGAGCCCGTTTGCTCGTTTTGGACCCCCGGAGGCCGAATTTCTAAGTTTTAAGTTAAAGTATCGAGTTAAACCTACGTTTCAGCTTTACGAGGAATCCGGGAGTCGAAATCACGTTCCGTCAGTTCCTGCAAGTCAGGAATGACAACGGCCACGTGCCCGTCCAGTTTCACGGGAAACGGAGCAAGTTTGCTCGTTTTGGACCCCCGGAGGCCGATTTTCTAAGTTTTAAGTTAAAGTATCGAGTTAAACCTACGTTTCAGCTTTACGAGGAATCCGGGAGTCGGAATCACGTTCCGTCAGTTCCTGCAAGTCAGGAATGACTACGGGCACGTGCCCGTCCAGTTTGACGGGAAACGGAGCCCGTTTGCTCGTTTTGGACCCCCGGAGGCCGATTTTCTAAGTTTTTAAGTTAAAGTATCGAGTTAAACCTACGTTTCAGCTTTACGAGGAATCCGGGAGTCGGAATCACGTTCCGTCGGTTCCTGCAAGTCAGGAATGACTACGGGCACGTGCCCGTCCAGTTTCACAGGAAACAGAGTCCCGTTTGCTCGTTTTGGACCCCCGGAGGCCGATTTTCTAAGTTTTAAGTTAAAGTATCGAGTTAAACATACGTTTCAGCTTTACGAGGAATCCGGGAGTCGGAATCACGTTCCGTCAGTTCCTGCAAGTCAGGAATGACTACGGGCACGTGCCCGTCCAGTTTCACGGGAAACGGAGCCCGTTGCTCATTTTGGACCCCCGGAGGCCGATTTTCTAAGTTTTAAGTTAAAGTATCGAGTTAAACTTACGTTTCAGCTTTACGAGGAATCCGGGAGTCGGAATCACGTTCCGTCAGTTCCTGCAAGTCAGGAATGACTACGGGCACGTGCCCGTCCAGTTTCACGGGAAACGGAGCCCGTTTGCTCGTTTTGGACCCCCGGAGGCCGATTTTCTAAGTTTTAAGTTAAAGTATCGAGTTAAACCTACGTTTCAGCTTTACGAGGAATCCGGGAGTCGGAATCACGTTCCGTCAGTTCCTGCAAGTCAGGAATGACTACGGGCACGTGCCCGTCCAGTTTCACGGGAAACGGAGCCCGTTTTGCTCGTTTTGGACCCCCGGAGGCCGATTTTCTAAGTTTTAAGTTAAAGTATCGAGTTAAACCTACGTTTCAGCTTTACGAGGAATCCGGGAGTCGGAATCACGTTCCGTCAGTTCCTGCAAGTCAGGAATGACTACGGGCACGTGCCCGTCCAGTTTCACGGGAAACGGAGCCCGTTTGCTCGTTTTGGAACCCGGAGGCCGATTTTCTAAGTTTTAAAGTTAAAGTATCGAGTTAAACCTACGTTTCAGCTTTACGAGGAATCCGGGAGTCGGAATCACGTTCCGTCAGTTCCTGCAAGTCAGGAATGACTACGGGCACGTGCCCGTCCAGTTTCACGGGAAACGGAGCCCGTTTGCTCGTTTTGGACCCCGGAGGCCGATTTTCTAAGTTTTAAGTTAAAGTATCGAGTTAAACCTACGTTTCAGCTTTACGAGGAATCCGGGAGTCGGAATCACGTTCCGTCAGTTCCTGCAAGTCAGGAATGACTACGGGCACGTGCCCGTCCAGTTTCACGGGAAACGGAGCCCGTTTGCTCGTTTTGGACCCCCGGAGGCCGATTTTCTAAGTTTTAAGTTAAAGTATCGAGTTAAACCTACGTTTCAGCTTTACGAGGAATCCGGGAGTCGGAATCACGTTCCGTCAGTTCCTGCAAGTCAGGAATGACTACGGGCACGTGCCCGTCCAGTTTCACGGGAAACGGAGCCCGTTTGCTCGTTTTGGACCCCCGGAGGCCGATTTTCTAAGTTTTAAGTTAAAGTATCGAGTTAAACCTACGTTTCAGCTTTACGAGGAATCCGGGAGTCGGAATCACGTTCCGTCAGTTCCTGCAAGTCAGGAATGACTACGGGCACGTGCCCGTCCAGTTTCACGGGAAACGGAGCCCGTTTGCTCGTTTTGGACCCCCGGAGGCCGATTTTCTAAGTTTTAAGTTAAAGTATCGAGTTAAACCTACGTTTCAGCTTTACGAGGAATCCGGGAGTCGGAATCACGTTCCGTCAGTTCCTGCAAGTCAGGAATGACTACGGGCACGTGCCCGTCCAGTTTCACGGGAAACGGAGCCCGTTTGCTCGTTTTGGACCCCCGGAGGCCGATTTTCTAAGTTTTAAGTTAAAGTATCGAGTTAAACCTACGTTTCAGCTTTACGAGGAATCCGGGAGTCGGAATCACGTTCCGTCAGTTCCTGCAAGTCAGGAATGACTACGGGCACGTGCCCGTCCAGTTTCACGGGAAACGGAGCCCGTTTGCTCGTTTTGGACCCCCGGAGGCCGATTTTCTAAGTTTTAAGTTAAAGTATCGAGTTAAACCTACGTTTCAGCTTTACGAGGAATCCGGGAGTCGGAATCACGTTCCGTCAGTTCCTGCAAGTCAGGAATGACTACGGGCACGTGCCCGTCCAGTTTCACGGGAAACGGAGCCCGTTTGCTCGTTTTGGACGCCCGGAGGCCGATTTTCTAAGTTTTAAGTTAAAGTATCGAGTTAAACCTACGTTTCAGCTTTACGAGGAATCCGGGAGTCGGAATCACGTTCCGTCAGTTCCTGCAAGTCAGGAATGACTACGGGCACGTGCCCGTCCAGTTTCACGGGAAACGGAGCCCGTTTGCTCGTTTTGGACCCCCGGAGGCCGATTTTCTAAGTTTTAAGTTAAAGTATCGAGTTAAACCTACGTTTCAGCTTTACGAGGAATCCGGGAGTCGGAATCACGTTCCGTCAGTTCCTGCAAGTCAGGAATGACTACGGGCACGTGCCCGTCCAGTTTCACGGGCAAACGGAGCCCGTTTGCTCGTTTTGGACCCCCGGAGGCCGATTTTCTAAGTTTTAAGTTAAAGTATCGAGTTAAACCTACGTTTCAGCTTTACGAGGAATCCGGGAGTCGGAATCACGTTCCGTCAGTTCCTGCAAGTCAGGAATGACTACGGGCACGTGCCCGTCCAGTTTCACGGGAAACGGAGCCCGTTTGCTCGTTTTGGACCCCCGGAGGCCGATTTTCTAAGTTTTAAGTTAAAGTATCGAGTTAAACCTACGTTTCATCTTTACGAGGAATCCGGGAGTCGGAATCACGTTCCGTCAGTTCCTGCAAGTCAGGAATGACTACGGGCACGTGCCCGTCCAGTTTCACGGGAAACGGAGCCCGTTTGCTCGTTTTGGACCCCCGGAGGCCGATTTTCTAAGTTTTAAGTTAAAGTATCGAGTTAAACTTACGTTTCAGCTTTACGAGGAATCCGGGAGTCGGAATCACGTTCCGTCAGTTCCTGCAAGTCAGGAATGACGACGGGCACGTGCCCGTCTAGTTTCACGGGAAACGGAGCCCGTTTGCTCGTTTTGGGCCCCCGGAGGCCGATTTTCTAAGTTTTAAGTTAAAGTTTCGAGTTAAACCTACGTTTCAGCTTTACGAGGAATCCGGGAGTCGGAATCACGTTCCGTCAGTTCCTGCAAGTCAGGAATGACTACGGGCACGTGCCCGTCCAGTTTCACGGGAAACGGAGCCCGTTTGCTCGTTTTGGACCCCCGGAGGCCGATTTTCTAAGTTTTAAGTTAAAGTATCGAGTTAAACCTACGTTTCAGCTTTACGAGAAATCCGGGAGTCGGAATCACGTTCCGTCAGTTCCTGCAAGTCAGGAATGACTACGGGCACGTGCCCGTCCAGTTTCACGGGAAACGGAGCCCGTTTGCTCGTTTTGGACCCCCGGAGGCCGATTTTCTAAGTTTTAAGTTAAAGTATCGAGTTAAACCTACGTTTCAGCTTTACGAGGAATCCGGGAGTCGAAATCACGTTCCGTCAGTTCCTGCAAGTCAGGAATGACAACGGCCACGTGCCCGTCCAGTTTCACGGGAAACTGAGCAAGTTTGCTCGTTTTGGACCCCCGGAGGCCGATTTTCTAAGTTTTAAGTTAAAGTATCGAGTTAAACCTACGTTTCAGCTTTACGAGGAATCCGGGAGTCGGAATCACGTTCCGTCAGTTCCTGCAAGTCAGGAATGACTACGGGCACGTGCCCGTCCAGTTTCACGGGAAACGGAGCCCGTTTGCTCGTTTTGGACCCCCGGAGGCCGATTTTCTAAGTTTTAAGTTAAAGTATCGAGTTAAACCTACGTTTCAGCTTTACGAGGAATCCGGGAGTCGGAATCACGTTCCGTCAGTTCCTGCAAGTCAGGAATGACTACGGGCACGTGCCCGTCCAGTTTCACGGGAAACGGAGTCCGTTTGCTCGTTTTGGACCCCCGGAGGCCGATTTTCTAAGTTTTAAGTTAAAGTATCGAGTTAAACCTACGTTTCAGCTTTACGAGGAATCCAACTGTCGGATTCTCGTTCCGTCAGTTCCTGCAAGTTAGGAGTGACTACGGGCACGTGCCCGCCCAGTTTCACGGGCAACGGAGCCCGTTTGCTCGTTTTGGACCACAGAGGCCGATTTTCTAAGTTTTAAGTTAAAGTATCGAGTTAAACCTACGTTTCAGCTTTACGAGGAATCCGGGAGTCGGAATTACGTTCCGTCAGTTCCTGCAAGTCAGGAATGACAACGGGCACGTGCCCGTCCAGTTTCACGGGAAACGGAGCCCGTTTGCTCGTTTTGGACCCCCGGAGGCCGATTTTCTAAGTTTTAAGTTAAAGTATCGAGTTAAACCTACGTTTCAGCTTTACGAGGAATCCGGGAGTCGGAATCACGTTCCGTCAGTTCCTGCAAGTCAGGAATGACTACGGGCACGTGCCCGTCCAGTTTCACGGGAAACGGAGCACGTTTGCTCGTTTTGGACCCCCGGAGGCCGATTTTTCAAGTTTTAAGTTAAAGTATCGAATTAAACCTACGTTTCAGCTTTACGAGGAATCCGGGAGTCGGAATCACGTTCCGTCAGTTCCTGCAAGTCAGGAATGACTACGGGCACGTGCCCGTCCAGTTTGACGGGAAATGGAAACTCTATAATGTTACTATTTCTTTGTAACTAAATTGAATGGTTATCTAGATTTTAGGTTATTATTTAGTTGGTATTTTTCATTCTTAATTAACCTGAAATCAACAGAAGTTTTCTAGCTAATTGAATGACTTTTCCCCTACCGAGCCAAGCTTTTAGAGGAAAGATTAAAAGGAGCAAATAATATCTCTAATTTCCTATAGTATAGTTCTTTCATTGTCCTGAATCAATAAATGTTGAAACTGAGAAAAACTTGAAAAAAGTGCCAAAGGATACATTATGACTTCTCAATTCTTATATATGCAAATGATTTTTAGGAATCATTTCGCACATTTGGGGTCAATGAGAAGGTGTGCAGATCACTGATCCAATGAGCTCCATCATGTATTGATGACCATGTCCGAACAAAACATTTATCAAATGATCTCAGCTGTCCAATCTTTGGTCCTTCTTCAATTCAATGTGGAAGTATCACTTTTAAGTCTCTTTTTTTCAAATGCTGTGGTCTAAAATGTTATCCACCTTGGTAGGACTCATGAGATCAGTCTGGATGATGAAACCCATGGACCCACTAGTACAAACTCAAGCAACCCCCCCACCCCCCAGCCCCCCAGAGATTACTTCTTGATGATGATGATGATGACAGGCTGCATATTACATGAAATTATTCCGAAGGTAGCTAACCAGTACGATAATGCGCAGAATTCACGAGCTCTGTCAACAGTTAAAGGTTATACAGGCTATGGTGCAGAACAAGGCAACAGGGTACTGTATTCTACCTTCCTTTAGTTCTTTTGTGATGGTTTCATTCTTTTTGTCTTCAGTTTCTTAGTTTCATTATTTTATTGGTTTCAATTTCTTGGTTTCCTTTGTAGGATGAACAATTTACTACTTTTTTATGTTGACTCTATAATTGTTAAATTAAAAGCCATTGAACACTGTGTTTGCTATTTGTGTGGCATTTCTGTAATCACGAGCAATCCAACTGTCGGATTCTCGTTCCGTCAGTTCCTGCAAGTCAGGAATGACTACGGGCTCGTGCCCGTCCAGTTTCACGGGCAACGGAGCCCGTTTGCTCGTTTTGGACGCCGAGAGCCCGATTTTTTATGTTTTAAGTTAAAGTATCGAGTTAAACCTACGTTTCAGCTTTACGGGAAATCCGGGAGTCGGAATCTCGTTCCGTCAGTTCCTGCAAGTCAAGAATGACTACGGGCACGTGCCCGTCCACTTTCACGGGCAACGGAGCCCGTTTGCTCGCTTTGGGCGCCCGGAGGCCGATTTTCTATGTTTTAAGTTATCGTATTGAGTTAAACATACGTTTCAGCTTGAAGAGCAATCCGGGAGTCGGAATCTCGTTCCGTCGTTCCGTAAGTTTCTAACTTTCTAAGTTTCAAAATCTATAAATTTCTAACACAACTTAACAAATTTCAATACATGTTGAAATCTTGAGTTAAAGTAAATTGTTATACCTCGTCACGATCAGTCGAGCCTGCTGGATCATGACTGCCCTCTCCAACCGAGTGACGACGGGCCTGGTGGCCGGAACCAGCGTCAGGTGCCTGTAATTATTTATTATACAGTTAAAAAAATATAAATAATGACACATCAATGACCTAATTGACAATTTAAACGCACATATTTTTTTCTTACTAACCTGAGAAGTGGGTGGTGGGTCTGAAGCAAGCGGGCCACGACTCTGTGATAGACGAGCCTCCATCTCAGCCATATCCGCTCTCCACTCGGTCCGCATCTCCTCTCTCAACTCGGCCCGCATCTCTACCCTCAACTCCTCTCTGATCGATGCCCTCATGGACTGCAGCAACTGATCGTAGTCATCATCTGCACGGAGGCGCGAGCCCTGGGAGGAGCTAGCACCGGATGACTCCGATCGCATGATGTGCGAGCGTGGAATGCCCGTCCCATACGTGAGCGTGTATCCGTGCCCGTCCCGGCCAACAACGGAGTGGAATATCTCATCCCTCCGTGATGGCAAACTACGCTCCTCCTCGGGTAGCTCCTCCAGGCGTGACTGATACTGAGCCTGCGCAGTTGATTCATTTAATATATTATCATACATAACAAGACATAGTAATAGAAAGATAATTTAAACGATTCAATATAAAAACTTACAATGATAGCTGCAACCTCCGGGTGGCGAGGATCTCGAGAACGCATCCATACAGACATCCTGTCGACCAGAACACCCTCGGAACGCAACTGTTTGGTGGAGAGTTATATTATTATTATACTATCATACATAATGACAAACATATAAATTACATGTACAATATAACGTTTTACCTCGTGGCGGACCTGGGTGATGTGTCGAGTCCCCAATCTGTGTGCGGGACCCTGCATTGCGCGGTTCTGCGCATTCATAGCAGCCACTCTCTGTTTTCAATTTGGATCAGCTTATTTCTGTTAGTTACGTTAGTCACTAGTAAATTCTTAAAATTAAAATAAAAAATGACAAGTTTCTCACCTGGACCTCCTCGCTCGTCCAGTACCGGACGAGCTGAGTCCACTGATCCGGGAGTACGCCCCTCGGAACTCGGTCAAGTATGTCGGGCGCATCCTGATGTGGCTTCCAATGGAGCATCTTAACTTTATTTTTATGGTCTTTCCACATCTTCCGGCACTTTGACATGCAAACTGGCCGGAAGAGCTCAGGACACGCCCTCAGGTTGTCCTGAAAATTAAAGAAATATTTTTCATTAAGTTATAGTTTAAATTGACACATCATTTTTGGAGAAATGACAAATTATTACCTTAACCTGCTGCCAGGTACGGTCTAGTGTCTCCACCGGGAATGCGTCCCAATCAAGTGTAGTCAGAGGGAATGCATATGGATCCCGGACCATATGTCCCAACTGACTGATGAGCTCGCGAGCATGCGGACCCACCGGATGGTACGTATCATCAAACTCGACGTCAATAGGATGACCGGAATTCCACGTCCGGATCCCTCGAGCAGGGCCTCTCCCCCTGCTGGAAGATGCGCCCGTGCTCGTAGCACCTGTTCAAATAAAGACAATTTAACTAAATTGAATTAAAATAATTTTCTAGAACTAAAATGTTTAATTAAATAAACTTATACCAGTCTGTGCAGACGTCGACGCAGGCCGAGACGGTGGAGATGAAAAAGCCGACGCCGAAGCATCAACTGGGGTGGAAGGACTCGCCTGAGACGTCGATGGCCTACTCTGTGGGGCCATCGAACTAGACTGGGCGGCATCCGATGTCGGTCTAGGCCCCCCAGATGGCGTGCTAGCCTCGGCCTGGCGCAGGAGCTCGTCCATCGTCAGCGGACGATCTCTCCTCTTTCGTCCCGACATATCTGTTCAAATGTTTGTAAGATAAGTTTCATTAAACGAGATAATTGAAAGTAACATTTTAAAATTATTTACAATGAAATTTAACATTGGTGAATTAGTTCCCAACCGTTCACTGGTCGTGTAAGTCAACTGTATCTCCTTCCATGGTTTCCCGAACCCAATTAACATCTTCATCACGTTGAACAACTGCAGTCTGGTCAAGAACTTGTTGGGCGAATGCATCAATATCTGGCTCATCACATTCAATCTGATACACTCCCCTCCTTGACATTTTAACTGCAACCTGCCAGTTAGGATCTTTCGGATCTCTGACATAGTAAACTTGCTCCGCCATTGAGGACAGTATGTAGGGTTCGGCATTTATTCGATCATCACGATGTAACAGATTGTTAAAATTTACCAATGTAAACTGGTAATTATCTGTTTTCACCCCTCGGATAGGATCCACCCAATCACACTTAAACAATAGAAACTTTAACCCGTGATTGTACACAACTTCAACAATATCCTTCAACCGGCCATAGTAGTAACCAGCATCCACAGATGGACAACCGAGCCCACTATTTTGCGTCGCTCGTTTCTCATCTACATCCTTTAAGCGAAATCGAAAACCGTTGACGTCACAAGTAGTGTAACGTCGGGCCGTTATGAAGGGGCCATCAGCCAACTGTTTCATTTCATCGATCAGACTAGGATCGTTGGTTCTTCGTAAGCTACACACCTACGCAATGCATGTAATCACTGAATATCACTACATAAAAGTAATATGACATGAACAAGTGAAACTACTCCTAATGATTGACTACGTACGTGATTCTTGAACCATTCGTGAAATGACCGGTAATGGGACTGAAGAATTTCACTCTCCGTAGCACGAGGCATGTCCCGTTTGAGCTCATCAATGTGTGTCATGCGATGCATAACACGTGTTAACAACAAGTATGATAATTTAGGAAAGAAATTGACAAATTACTGTTATGAATGAGTGATAGCTTACTGAGTGAAAGCCACAACAGTTGGGGTGTTGAACAACACCCACCGATGAACTTGAATCCACTCAATATTGTTGAGATCAAACTGCGTGCCCTGCCCAACTGGACTGTCATTAATCCGCGAGGGCCTAGTCAACTTTGTTTCAATATTATCTTTAAGATATGCTGCGCAGAAATTGGTGCACTCATCCATCAAATACCCCTTAGCTATTGATGCCTCTGGACGGGCTCTATTACGAACATACCTCTTCAAAGTATTCATGTACCTCTCAATTGGATACATCCATCTGAATTGGACGGGGCCACCAAGCAGGGCTTCACTAGTTAAGTGTATTGTCAAGTGAACCATGACATCGAAAAATGCAGGTGGAAAAAGTTTTTCTAGATGACACAACGTCACAGCAATCCTCCCTTGCAGACCATTTAGCTTATCAATTCGGTGAACTCTAGAACACAGTTGTCTGAAGAAGTTACTAAATTCAATCAACGGCGCTACAACATTCTTAGGCAAACAATTCCTTATGGAGATAGGCAGTAACTGTTGAATGAGGATATGATTGTCATGACTCTTCAAACCCTGTAATGTTCTTTCTTTCATGTTCACGCGCTTAGCAATATTCGAACAGTACCCGTCAGGAACCTTGACACCCTTCAGAACAGAGAGGAAGACATCTTTCTCATCTTTACTCATCGCGTACTGTGCAGGAGGCATGTACGCCTTGTTTGACTCTCTCGGCTGCAAGTGCAATGGTTTTCTCAAGCCCATTTCTTCCAAGTCACGACGTGCATTGACACCATCCTTCGACTTCCCCTGAACACCGAGAATGGTCCACAGTATATTATCACAGACGTTCTTGTCGATGTGCAGAACATCTAAGTTGTGCCTGAGTAAGTTATGCTTCCAATATGGTAAATCGTAGAAAATACTTTTTTTCTTCCAATTATGACTTCGTCTTCTATTTGCACCAGGAATAGAAGGCAGCGGGAGGGCCAGTAAATCTTGAAAATCATACACAGTTCGTATTTGCTCCTGCTCGAGCTGTGACAACAATTCAACTCCCGTCATTGTTCGAGGTGCTGGACCATATTCTCGAGTGCCATCAAATGACACTTTGTCCCTCCTGAACCTATGCAATGGAGGTAGAAAACGTCTATGACCCGTGTATACCCATTTTCTGCCGTGCTTCAACCAAGTTGAGTTCTTCGCCTGATTGCAGCAAGGACATGCAAACTCTCCCTTTGTGCTCCAACCCGACAAGTTAGCGTACGCAGGGAAGTTGTTGATTGTCCACAATAATGCGGCGCGCAGTTTAAACATTTCATTGCCTTCGGCATCAAATGTCATCAGACCATCAGCCCATAATTCCTTCAATTCATCAATCAAAGGTTGCATATATACATCAATCTTGTCCCCTGGTCCTCTTGGTCCATCAATAAGTGTGGATAGGATCAGAAAAGGCTGCTTCATACACATCCATGGCGGGAGATTATAAGGTACCAAAAACGACTGGCCACGTGCTGTGATTTGCCCCTGTCATGGATCTGAATGGACTAAAACCATCTGCAGCCAAACCAAGCCGCACATTGCGACAATCCAAGGCAAAGTCTGGATTCCTTCGATCGAAGTCTTTCCACGCTGGGGAATCTGCTGGATGGGTTAACTTACCATCGTCCCTGCTATTCTCGGCATGCCATCTCATCAGTTTAGAAATATTTGATGACATAAAAAGCCTCTTTAACCTTGGCTTCAGTGGGAAATATCTCACGTGCCTTGCTGCCACAAGTTTGCCACGATTTATAACACTTGTAGAACTATCCTGACGATTGTGTCCAACCCCGTCTTCCTTCCATCTCGAAGTTTGACACACGATGCACTTATCAAGCTGGACATTCTCATTCCTAAACAACATGCAATTGTTCGGACATGCATCCAAAGTCTCATATGTGAAGCCTAAATTTTCAGTTAACTTGCGAGCCTGATAGTAGGACTCTGCAAGTTTCGCGCCCGATGGGAGCACTCGATGCAACAACTGGAGGAGCATATCGAAGGACGTGTCAGACCACTGATTCAATGCCTTCAAATGTAACAGCTCCACGATAAAGGACAATTTACTGAAGTCCTTGCATCCAGGATACAATTCTGTCTGTGCATCGTCTAGAATTTCAAAAATATCTCATGGCTTCTTCATCGGCACCGGAGCGAGGATTACTCCCACCCGCCCCCTCAGTCTCACAGCTTGTGTATTCAGGTGCCAACCCGCACGCGATATCATTTAGCATCCCGATCATCGGATCCGTCTCTGACATATCATCAACCTCAATTTCATCTCTTTCCTCTATGCGACAGGAAACATACTCTTCTCCATGTCTTATCCAATTCTTGTACTGCTTCAAGAATCCATTCACAATCAGATGCTCTCGGACAGACTCTCTTCTGTAATAATACCGATTCGCACATTTTCTACATGGACAACTTATGAACTCATTGTCAAAACCCATTGG